>JSYX01000228.1:0-50316 GCA_000787465.1 Thermomucor indicae-seudaticae
CTTTTCTCTATATAAACAAGAGCACATCCAGTTTCAATAAAAACAAACGTTTATTCAGTCTCGCTGACATCTAGTCTACATGCCTTTCTTTTACTATTGTGCTCTATTTCAGTAAAAGGTCTTGCACCAAAGGGATCCAGTTTTCTTGCATTGTAGCCCCAATGAACGAAATCTTGTGAGATGGACAGTAAAGCCACGTGAAGTTTCATTGAGTGTTTACATGGAGTATGCTTATAGTCTCTAAGAGAAATAGATACATATAAACTACAGAGTGAATGCCCTCCTGTAGATGTCTACTTATCTTGGCTGAAACAGTTCACGTTGCATGATTCATCCATTTGTCGCAAACCCTTGCGAAACGAGAGAGCGTATACCTTTCGATGATACACTTGAGTTTACAATTACATTGACAAGAGATACTGAATCGTTTGTACAGTATCCGCTAGCTGTAGTGATCACCCAAGTTAACAGGGTGTGTAACATATCATCTTCCATAGGTTCACAAGAGAAAGCATACTCTAGGATGATCCTTAATTATCACAGATGAACGTTTTGCTCGTTTCTATAGAACGCTGAGGAAATGATGTAATAGCACATTAGCAATTACAGTAATCTAATTGCTATATGTATCTGATTCTGCTAATTTTGCAGATATGACCGATGAAGAACTGCAGGAACCGTTTGTGGAAGAAGATGAACGATGAAGCCAGTTTTGACGAGGAAGGAACGATAACGGTTGCTGTCAAAGTTCTAGAATTAACCAACATCCCTAAGAGAAGACATTCGAGAATAGTCATCAGAATCCAAGAAAGTCAAGCAGACCGAGATCACATCCTCTTTAAGAAAATAAAACCACAGCCAGCACTTTGATTGGCGTCTGACTAAAACAATGCATCTGTAGTGATCCATTGATCATCACGTAGAATTATTGATGTTTCCTTGCTTACAAAATGGTGATTGGAAATGTGATCACTAAATCGAGCGATCAGATAATTATCACTACAGCGAGTCGGTAGTGTACTTGGTGTCGGGATCTTTGTCAGCAGCGTCAAAAAGTTCTTCCGAAATGTAACAGAACGAAAAAGTTCCAAACGAACATTTAAAACCTGCGTGAGTAAAAAGAAAGAGAATTGTCGCAATACCTTCAAACACTATTCTTTTTCCTCTGTCGAAATGGCAATCAAGGGATTGCATATGGCTGCGAAAACAGCAGGTGCTTACGAAGACGACATACAACTGATAGCCTACCTTGACCAGCAGCACTGCGAAGTCGTATTTGTCGATTTCTGCTGCATCTTTTTCAGTCTACTTCAAGAGATGATGGCACTGCCTTTGCTGATGGAATACCTACAAGAAAAAAATGGTAATACTGATAGGACGGGACCAACCAACGCTTCTGCTGAACTGAGCGCCAGGAAAAAAAACGGATTCTGTATCTTTGGATGCATTTGTAAAAGAGGCTTTACGTCGAATGAAGGCTTTTCTGTCGGACAAACGATATGTCTGTCTTGTAATGGACGGACTTAAACTTAGTCAATCGAAGCAGCAAACGCACAAACCTAGACAGAAACGTGCTCAGGAGGCGTACAGGATTGCTAAACGTACTCAATATGGAACTGTAAAATTCCTGAACCGAGCAAAACGCTGGGTGAGCTTTACAGAATCTGTGAAGCAACGAATTATCCAGATATATATCATTTATGCTGCTTCACTTGCTGTAATGAATACCACACTCAGTTTTGACCGTCTCCACAGTGTCTGGAAAACGAAGGCATTCCCAGCTATAATGGGCTGTGTAAGGGCGGAGAGTTCTCTTGGGTTATTGCTCCATATGAGGCCGATTGTCAAGTTGTTTATTTGGCAAATACGTGCTTAAGAAAGGCAGCCATTGCTAGCACTGACGGAGATTTGTTCATATACTCGGGCGCGATCGAGGCAATTGTGAGTAAGAGAAGCTGTGCATATCCCATGTTTAGCTAATTGCTACTGTTATACACAGAGAGTGCTAAAGGTAAATTGGGGCCTGGAAGGAAATGGCGCAGGCCGGGTATCAACCAAGAAGGCCCTCCTCAAGGCGTTGGATCTGATCAAAGAGAATGACAACTTTGCTACGGTAAGAGTGATATCAAAACAAAAAGTAGAAGATGCTCATCGTTTTCGTCCGCAGGCTCAGAGGAGACTAGCTGTGATTACGGTCTTAGCAGGAAGCGATTATGCAGAGAACTTGCGAGGAAAATCGTTCATTTGGGCCAAAGATTTTATACTTTCGAAGGATTGCAGTGTTCTGGCGACAGCAAACGATCTACTTGAGGCTGTCAGTATTTCTAATAGCGCGATTTTATCCTTAATGCTCAATATTGCTTGCAGGCTCTTGAAGAATCAAGGGCGTCTTACTTTCAGAATGATCGACTTCATGTGGCCCTACAGCAGTACGCATACCCTATTGTATATGATGCAACGAAAAAGGAGATCAATATGCAGCCTGTCTTCTCCGTGAAACCTGAACCAACGTTGCTAGGACAGCTCCTGGAGAAAAGAGATGATTTACGAAAAGAGAAGGTTACTTCGCATCCAAGACGACGTATGTCATTCCGAACGGGGAAGAAAAAAGTGCAAGGTACTAAACGATCACTGCCATTCCTTTAGTACACGCAACGGACTGCAGGAAGCAGTCAGTCCGATACGAAATTGTACCGGAAGTGAACAGCGTGAAGAACATCACAACTAGCTCGAAGGCAGTAAAAAGGCCTGATGATGCGCCTGCAGAACGCACTTCTAGTCGCTTGAAACCAAGTTAATCACGGAAGCGTCTTAACGAAGCAGTCAATGCACCAGCACGAGAACGTAAAAAAAGAAAGATCACGGTCACTGACCCTTAAGGGAATCCAAAAGAAATTTCGGCTAATAGCCGCCAAGTCGTCGCGTGCGATGCAGGCTTCTATTCTTCTGTGTTATCTTCTGCAGTGAAACGGCAGGGAGGAACCGACGCGATTGAGCAAGCGCGAGTTCTGACTTCGATATTGCGGAACCTAGTCAGTGCCGTCAATGTTACAAGGGTTATTGCAACAGAAATAGCGAATCTGGTGCTTCGGTTAGTTTACGAAGGAAACTACGACCAAGAGTTTGTCAAAATGGTATACGGAAGCTTTTATCAATCTCAGCGTAGTACTCGCGGTCGTTTTGCCGAAGCTACTGGTTCTTCGTCTTCGGCTGCAATGAAGACCTGGACGTGGTTTCTTTATATGGCTACCAATTACACCAACAAATCTGAAAGCAGTAGAAACCAATGGGACTCAGTCGAATACGATGGTAATCAAGAACCGGTTTTATCGAGAAACGGAGAGATTGGAAACCCTAACAAACTAATAGCATACCCAGGGGATATTTCCATTCGCGCACTTGTTTGCCTTACAGCGGATAACAGACCCTTAGGGAATATCATGCTACTGGCACGCCGGTTATGGTGGCAAGGATTTAAAGGACACTGGGAAGACAGACCTGCATTACTCGACTCTCATCGCACAGCGCACCTGCTAGATGATGCTGCTAGAATTCTTGATGATAATTTGCGCACCAACTGTTCCCAGCACTTCATTTCGCGGTACATTGATCGCATACGCATGAGACTGGCCGCTAAAGCAGCAGTGCCAGATGGCTGGCCTGCAGCTGACAAGCTGCTTCAGTGGGTAACGGATGATACAAACAAGTTGGCCGAAGCGAAAAAGATACAACAGTCTTTCCCACGTGTCACAGCCAAAGCGGCCAAGCAGATCGAAACCTTCATCAAGAAAAAGGGTATGCAGTCGCAGGATATCACACGACTACACCTGGCACAGGCGGCACTGAGTAAACATGCAGTACCGAAAGGCTGGCCAAAAAGTCAATACCTTGCACACTTCTTACTGGCGACGATCTTCCGTATTGACGACTTTAAGACATTTGATTCACCACAGGAAGTCGCGCATGTCAAGGACGAGGTTGATCACTTGGACCGTCAAATCAAACAAGAAATATTCGATATGGCCAATACCAAGAGGCGTTACCTGGAAACCATGTATGGCTGTCCCATTGTGGGATCTCAGATGAACAACGGTCAAGTGGATCTCCTACGGTGCCTGGGTATAAGGAATGCTGCCCCTGGATCCGGAAACCTGTGCAAGGAGGTGGCTTTCCTGGTTCAAATGACTATGGATATGCGTAATTCACCATTTCATCAAGGATTTGCAGTATGCCCGACGGTAACGAATGGCAAGAATGCCGCTGTTGGCTTTACAGAGATTTTCGTAAATGACCTTCTCAAAAACCTTCCTGAATTTCTTCCATCTGGCACCCGTGCAGTTGACCACAAAATTGCTGCCTCTATTCAAAGACAGTTTCAATCCCATGAAGGAAGCTCTCTTGCATTCCTCTTCGATATCAGCACAAGAGCGGTTGTGGTGGGCAAAAACAAAGAAATCCTAGTCGAAAATAGAAGATATCAAGACAAGCTGAAGAAAACCATATTGACTGCCGATGGCAACCTTGTTGAGAGATACGTGCGGACTAACCGTTTTACGACGAACGGAATCAAGTGCACGGCATATTTTCGAGATTGGCAAAAAGCCGAGAAGTAAAATGTGAAAATTGCTCTGCCGGACGTGGAAACTGTGTGTGACCGCCAGGATATCAGTGGGGTCATCGGCATAGACTTTGGACAACATTACACGGCGGCAGCATTCTACCTTCCAGTCAACACGAATGATCAGGAACGCGAAGACGGTAGTATCTCAACAACAAGTATTATCATCTCACCTTACTTGCGTGTTTGTAGGAATACAAGTAGCTATCAAGCGCAACGAGCTATATGGGAGACAGAAAAGGAATAATGCATGGTTGGAAAGGCAGAAGCTGTTAAATCCAGCTATTTTGCAAATGGAAGCTGCATCGTCCAAGGGGTCGAAAACGGGTGATCTCAAGGCATATCTTGACTATTGCCGAGGTTGGCAAACCAAGCCCAGTGAACAAGGACAAAAAGATACAAAAATTTACCAAAAAATGCCTCTGCAAGGAAGTCCTGGGATACCAAACGGTCGATACGCTCCGAGCTCGATAAAGCTGCGGATCTTGTACTTGGCTTGGTACCCGAACGCGCATCTGGATACACTGTTGTGAGTTTTGGACTTGACGGTGTAGCAGCGCCAACAGCAAGAGGGAGCCAGTCATCTATGGAAAGCCGTCTAGCAGAAGTGATTATCAACAGAGCCAAGGCATATCCGACCAAAAAGCTTCTCTTGGTAAAGTCGAATGAATACGGCACCTCTCGAATTTGTCCTCGTTGTCTAGCTCAGGGGAAAGAGATCTTTGTCGAACCAAGGAAGACGAGAAGCACTAAAAATCTGATACGTGTACGTCGCTGTCCAAAATGTTCAAGGATATACCACCGCGATAAACTGGCGGCACATAACATCGCGACTATCGCCAAGTCTGTCGTACGGTATGGCAGAAAGCTATCTTGCTTCATTCCACCAAGAAAGTGAAGCCAGGCGCTGACCCCTGGACTGGTCCTCGGACCGTACAGGCAAGTATGTGGTCGACATATGGTGGCGGGAGCCATTTCTGACTTGTTTGCATAGATTGGTAAGGATAAAGCACTGTATTTCAAGAATGGTGGTATTCAATATTGAATGTTTGCGTTGATGGGAGTGGCCTTTGCGCCAACTAGAGGCAGCTTTGCGCCTGCTAATAACGCAAAAGAAAGAGGGTGAGTGAGCGAAATGATATCCGTGTTATGCAATATTAATCTCTGTTTCCAGCGCAAATGCTGTTTTTATATGACGCAAAAAGCCATTTCTTCTCTCGCAAACGCTTTTTCAAAAAACAGTAGATCAATGGAATAGCCCATGTCGAGCATCAATAAAGGTTCAGTTCATATAGACCGTTTTTCTTTGAATTCGGCTAAATTTCTGGGATACCGACCTCGCACTTCCTTTTGTCATGTATGACAATTACCCCATTAACCGCTAAATTGCTGAAGGGCATAGCAGATATACTATGTCCCCAAACCAAAAACATTACCGCAGTTACTCTTATCTAGTGCAAATACTTGTTCATGTTTTGGGAGTTCATGCCAAATCAACCCGTTGAAATGACGGGACGAAATTGCAAATAGTTCGTTGCGTCTAGCACCGGCTCCAGTCGGTCGCTTGATAAGTGGTATAATTCTTTTTTCAAGTTAATTAATCCTTCTCAAGGTTTATGGCGCTACCGAACTTGGCATATAACGTCTTCTTCAAGTCTGACATCTTTTCTTGTATCGATGCGATTTCTTTCTCTTTCGCTTCGAGGTCGAGACTTAGCCTCTCCGAGTCTTTTGAGATCATCTCCAGGGCTTTGGCGACCGGTATATGAACGAACGCATCTCCAATCTTGTGTCGGACGATCTCGTCTTCATCTGCCAGCTCCAATTCCATGGACACATCATCTAAGTATTCTTTTTCTTGCTTTTAAAAACAAGCATGAGTTCCACTTACATCAGCCTCAGGTTCCTCTTTCTCTCTCTTACCTTTGTTCTCTCGTACTCTTCTTCAAGATCATCTATTTTTGCACTTAATTTACTGAACTCATTGATTTTCTGCTGATCTTGCCAGGAAACTTCTACATCGGCGTCCTGTTCTGCTTTGGCACTGAGCTACGAGAAAATGGTTTGCATTGGCAAGTTGTATAATCTCGGCTGTTCCCAATTGCGAGCTTATACCATGCGGAGACTTGACATCGCGGGCTGTTCAGGTGAGGCACTGGAGCTGACCTCCCCGCGTAATTTCCCCGTTTGACTTTCCGGTCAAGCGATGTCCGCGCCAAATATTCCGTCAAATGTGATAAGCACAACTGTTTGCTACATGTGCATGAATCATGCCATGTAAGCTGTATCATCCAAGATGGATGCTGTATTTAAGCCAAGCGCTTTCATTCTACAGTTTTGTCTTTTCTTTTCTTTTCAAAAGTACGAGCATCTTCATAGAAGCATTCTTTGACCCTCCTGTCCATCTTATCAACAATCGTTCAAGTTTGCTGTGAAAGTATCATCTCCTTTTGAAAAAGCGAAAAAAGGGACGGCCAAACCACGTTATGAAATCACTCTTCACTGGGTGGCGAAATTTGAGTTCGAAAACGTGTCGATGATTAGCAGGATTTAAGCATGAGGGTAGGGAAAGGAAGCACAAAACCTCGACGCTGCAGAATTGATCCATAATGTCAAAGACCAGGTTTCTCGACGACTTGATGGCCCTTCAGCTTGCATTACTCAAATGCTGAGGGTGCCAATGTGCTTTTACCTTAAATCGCAGCTTACTGAATACATTTAGACTTTAGCTGGTCGCTTGGTAACAAATGCATCCCCAGCCGTGTAGTCTTACCACTTAATGCTTTGCTTTGTTTCGATCGGCTTCCCTGTTGCCCAGGATTCTGTTTTATTGCTTGGAGACCAAGACCTCTTCGACGAGAGCATTGCAGTAGCAGAGAGCTGAATTTTTTTAAAGCCCCAGAATCATGCGCCACGGGGGGTTGGGTATAAAGTTTCTTGGTACACTGGCAAGTGATAAACAGGGCAATGACAGGTGTAATGTGGTTTTATGCCGTCGACAATCCGATCGATCCTTCTTCTGTTGTAAAAACAACGACGACAAGTGCGTTTTCAACTATTCATCCGACTCCAGCGAAAGCCAAAGCGTCAACGACATGGATGCCATTTTCAAAACGCGATGCCGAAGCTCTAGAAAAAGCGCTCCAGGTAATGACACGATCTTTGTAGCTGCCTTCAAAAAAAAGGAGACTGAAACGCCAAATTACTAAAGCAGGATTGTGTTATACCTTGTACAGAGCCACGACACGTCTGTCACCGTGCCTGTTAATGAAGACAAGCTTTTTGAGGTCAGAGTGTTTTACCGTACGCTAAGCCCAATCTACTGGGAGGGCCCAGTGTACCCTGTACGAAGAGCGTTATGGTTTATGCAGAGTGATGGGTCGAAATGGATACCCTGTGAAGAAGTGCTCGGCCAGCAAATCGAAGCAGGATACAGGCAAGCAATCTTTTACTTTGAAAGTCGATGGGTTGGATAGGCTAACTGCTAGATATCAGAAAGTATAAACCATACGAAACATTTGCCCATAGAGTGAACGGCGAACAGACGGGTGTTGTGGAAGACATGACGCTGGCCGAACATCCCGTCGAGCAACAGTGGAATCTTTTAGGCCCCTATCTAGGTCAATATGTTGCATACACGGGTGCGAACACAGCCAGGCTGCTATCGTAAGTTTGTATAATGGACAGAGCTTTTCTTCTTGGCTGAATGTGCCACGGATAGAAATAGCGCAAGCAGTAAGCTTGCAAAAAGCATCATCACTCGGCTAACTAACAAGCAAAACCTCGGGGGCATAAGACTCGTACGCGGATATGAAAATGTGAAGGACAAGCCCAAATCCTCTTCGCCACAACCGGGGACGGAATCGCGCGAGCAACATCCAGACGATGGAATCGTTCTTGAGGAGAGTGAAGGAGCAGAGACAGATGCGGATCGAAAGATAGATCATCTAGTATTCGTGATCCCGGGGTAAGTGAAATGATATATGCACCCGGACCGACATAACTCATACCACTCGACAGCGCAGGGCAACGGTTTCTGGGACAGAACTTTATTAAAGGTACTATATAAAAAGAAAAGGGAGCTATCGCACTGTTGAATCGACACTTGACTTTGAAAAAAGACGTGGACAAGTTACGCAGATCAATCAAATACGTATACCCAGCGGCCATTGCCGCGACATCGACGCCTAGCAGACCCAATGGCATACAAGTTCTACCCATTCCATGGCGACAAGAGATTAACTTTCGTATTTCAGCCAAGGACACCGAAAGAACCGAAGCGGATCTTGGCATGCCAGGAGCAGACGATGGTTTTCCTACGTTAGACGAACTGACGATCGACAGTGTGCCAAACATTAGAAACTTGGTGTCTGATGTTGTTATCGATAGTAAGTGGAAGAATGATCACCGGCGAAAAGGATGGTCAGGTCTTACGCCTCTACCTCACTCCCAGTACCTCTTTATCTTACGCCAAAGTATCGCGAACAGATGACGGCGGCTCTTTGCAAGCTGATCAACAAGGTCTTTCTGCGATTCGTGAGAAGAAACCCTGATTTTCTCGAGCGTGATAGCAAAGTGTCAATCATCGGACACTCTTTAGGGGTGAGTCAATTATAGGATCCCTTACTGCCAAGTTGTCTCTATTAAGACTCCCGGTGGAACATAGTCAACACTAGCATTCGACATGCTTTGTATGCAGCCCATGACCCAACCGCCAAGCATGCAGCAGATCGCCTCCGCACTGAAGCAGCCACAAATGATGCAACGTTATACATCGTGTTCATCCCTTATTTTTCCTGTGCAAAACTTCTTTGGACTTGGAGCACCTACGGGCGTGATGTTGCTCTTGAAGGGATACCGTATTGCATCGCGCAAGTCACTCCAGAGCAGCAATACGCTACGTCCTGTTGTAAATAGTACATCTCGTACTCCTGGCGTCCAGTACTGTCATCCTGCAGTCGAGAATCTCTACAACATATTCCACAAAGTGAGTATAATGAATGATATGTACATTCATGTGTTTTCTGATAATCTATAGTCGGACCCTGTAGCATATCGCCTAGAACCGCTCATTTCAAGGCAATACGGTTCCAGTCTAAAACCAGAACCGATGCCGTACATTAAAGAGTTATTAAAGAAAGCTGAACATGCAAGCGCCAGAGGGACTGGATCCAGCATAACGGACCGAGCAGGTGCCATGTATGAGTCCTTCAAGATTGGAGTGGCGACGAACCTGGTTCTTCGAGGCCTCGGCCTTACTCGACAGCAAATATACGACGACATGCACTCTTCCTCCAAAGATAATAGTGACAGCGACGGAGAAGCAGAAGGAGATATAACCTTATCCTACGACGACATTATACATCGAAAACATCTTGGGATTTCGCACGCTCGCTCTAGCAGTGACTCTGCTATCCATGCGATGGCTGGTGGATCGACGCGGAGCCGGCGATCTGGTTCAAGTAGTCCGCGGCGAACGCCGCCGACTCCGTTGGATCTGACTGGGCGGTTTTCTGAAGGTGCACGTCGGTTAAGTATGCTGAACGTAACCGGACGTGTTGACTATTGCCTGCAGGACGGACAAGTGGAGAACCCTTACTGGAATGCTTTCGGTGCGCATTTCCAGTATTGGGAGGTAAGATGATAATAACCCTTCCTCGTCGTCAGAGTCTCATTTCTCTCTTTTTTAAAGGACCTGGATGTCGCTGCTTTTCTTGTACGAGAACTGTATAGATAGAGAGAGAGAGAGAGACCCTTATTTAAATCGTTCCCTGCAATAAACTCAACTTGCTTTTTTCTGTTCAGACGTTGCTGATGGGAGCGAGTTATTTCTCAAGTGGTGAAGCACGGTTGGTTTTGCCAACGCCAGTGTTTCTCGGGCTTGCAGCCATTCTTTGCCGCGCGCAATATACGGTTGTAACAACTACTTGCGAGAAATGGCCGACAAGGATCAAGCAATTAATCTCTCTCCCGTTACTAATGCTCCATCTCATTCTGCCCTTGTGTGTGGCCGGCCGGGATTACGGTAAGCAGGGCGATTTCCTTTAAAAGAGAGACACACAAATCATATTGAATGGTTGCATTGTCCAAAAAAGCGTTAAATGTCATTGTCGGCCTCGTCTTCTTTAACGCATTCCTCCGTTACGTCGAAATCATCTTTGTCGGACCGGTGTTGCAGAATCGACCAGCCCAGATCGACCCTGGTCGGCTCCATGTGGAACTCTGGTCTTGTCTGCGACGGTTTCCAAAGACAGAAAAGGAAAGCAAACAAAAGGTTTGAACAATAAAAACAGCGCGGCGCATCACAAACATTGACTGGTTTCTTAGAAACGATGGTATCACCTGGTACCTCCAATGCTAGTTCAAATGTTACTTAGCAACCTTCTTGGATCGTGGTACGCCACCTTTGATGGCCAGGATGCTTATCGGCTACAACAAGACCGTCCATTTTTATTTTTCGTCTTTTTCGCGTTTGCTGTAGTGGTCATGACGACCGTGATCAACGCGTCGGGTTACCTGTTGCAGATCATTTATAGCCTCTGCTATTTAGAAGGATGGTATGATCCAGGTGAGCCAATGATCTTTTTCGTGGATGATCGTTTGTTGATAGAAAGATGACAGACGAATGGCGCTTATTGATGGAATATCCGATGTTTGCATCAAGTATGGATGATCTCTGGAGTCACCGATGGCATCAGTTAATGAAACCGATTTGGCTCGCGATACCCTTTCGACCTGTTCGCATGTTACTTGCAGGATTTTCCGACGATCTAGCCCGGATCATGGCGACCCTGTCCGTCTTTTTCGTGTCGGGTTTAATGCATGAATATCTCGTTCTCTGCGGAGCAGGATGGTCAGCCTATCGTCGGTTGTTTATGGGCCAGCAATGCGCATTCTTTATGAGCCACGGTCTCTGCGTTGTGTTTGAAAAATGGATTCAACAACGCTATCGGCGTCGTATTGACGGCTCGTTACTAGGCTACGTCTGGGTTATCGGATTCTCGTTTTACACGTTTCCTTGGTTCCTAAATGGGTTTGCCTACTGGAATCTCTGGCACATCATTCCGTACAATGCCCTTACACCCTATCTTATGGAAAACTTTTGGCGGAAATACCCTGCACTAAAACCATTCTGCGGAAGCTTACTGTAGAGTTGCTTCTATTACGTTGTCTTGCTTTTTTTAGAGGAGTACTATGTATAAAGAAAAACTAGAGATGAAAAACCTTGAAGTGGTATATACATGGTATATTCTTTTTGGTGTATATGTATATATAATATGTGCATATACTCTACGATCAGAGTAGTCGCACGGTCCTGTACGTGCTGGACCCGCCGACAATGTCGCCGGGCTCATTCTGCAATCCACCCACAAAGGGACCCATCAGCTCGTCGGAATCATTCCGATGCATCGAACGTGGATCAATGCATATCGATGCCGGTCGTCTGTTTGTATCTTTTATGCAGATGTCAATGACTTCAGGTGGATTATTTAATTTCTTTTTGCACAGGGAAGATGTCGAACTTAGTGATCGAGCCAGCTTTCTAGTATCCACTCGGTTATTATCCAATCCGTCGGTAGTGTCATTGGGTATCGGTGATGATGATGATGTTGGCGACGAAGGGGAAGACATATCGCGTGCAAAGTTGGGTAACGGGCTGGAATTGGATATGGCGGGAAATGTGGCGGATACAAGAGGACGCGATTGACTGATGTTGGTCGTCGCCTTTGGAGCCGCAAATGATGAAGGATGCTTAGTAGTTGGTGTCGACGGGACGATATTCGCATACAATTGATGAGGTTTGCCATGCATCATCCAGTCGTTTGTAATATCGAGGCTTCGTCTGTTGGGCTCTCGAGGACTGGGTAGCACAATAGGTGGACGCACCACAACACTAGGCGTTAACGAGTTGCGCCGACTCGACTTGTCTTCCGAGCACCCATCATCCACGTCTACGGCTGCTGCCAGTCCCTGCAAGTCAGCACTGTGTGATTTTCGGTGTCGCAATCTCGGAGTAGGCGTCAGATAAGCATGCTGCTGCATCTTTATTGAGCCTGGTATACCGCTTATCGGCTGGGAAGACATGGAGATCGAACGGTAATGGTGAACAGGCGTAACTGGTGCCGAATTCGCCTGCGCTGAGGTCACTGGAGGACCAAAGGAAGTCGAACGTGTACGATCACGGTCCAGCTTTGGCGATAATGCAGCAGAAGATGTCGAGGTGGTCGATAGCGTGGACGTAGCCGATGTGACATCATACAGGGAAAGAGGATCGCCTTTTAGAAAGTCCATGGCAGCTTTTAAAGTAATAAGTGCAAAGCTAGATGCAGACCCATAAGTCGTTTCTTTTGAAGCAAAAGTAGAACCCTGATAGGGACCAACCTATGCTCAGGTCTCAGCACCCGGGATAAGCGAAATTTCTCCATGTAGAAGACAAGACTTGAGATACGGGAAATGCCGCTATGCACCAGTGTGTACGCCAACAGGGGTATCATCTCGTCGGTCGTGACAGGTGAATCTTTAATGGTCTCTTTAGATCCAAAGCGACGGAGATATATAAGTCGTTAAAACTTACCATCATCCGTCGTCCCCATTGCATTTTCTCGGATATACTTTGTAACCGCTTCAGAAATGAGGTTCAAAGTCTTTTGGACGCATGCTAGCTTTTCCAGAGGGGTGAATGCTGGGTATTCTGTGGTGGTGGTGGTTGTCGGAATAGAGCTCGAAGGCTCCTCATCGTCAAAGGCTGAGATTGGAGGCTCGGCATCAGAATCCACTCGCCGTAAGCAGCTAATGGCAGCCTCGAAGCATTCAAGTGGCATCGAAGCCATGGGATGGCTTACTGCATAACGATCCAGAGTTATTGTCTCCTTAGAATATGCTCGGCATATCTTATCCAAAAAGTCGTCATGTCCGAACCCTATGGCTTTCAGTGATTGAACCCAAATTTTGTCATGCACGAATCCCATGACCACGCTGATGACTACCTGTAAGTCTCTATTCTAACGATGCAAGGGAAAGGGGAGTACTTACTTCTCCACGAGCTCCAAGAAATGGTCGCGTTCAGATTGTGCGCGGCAAGCATCTTGGAGTAGCTTATTTCTTTGCAGAATTCCCTAAATGTTGCACAAGAGTTAAATTGAATGCAGCGACACAACGATTCTCATGAATACCTTGCAAGTCTTGTCGTACATGTGCTGGATCTTTTCCACGGTATGTGAATTGAATCCTCGTATATACACGTACGTATTCACAAATTTCTGAGCTGCTAACTGTAGCTCATGTAACGGCTCGGCATTCTGGGGGAACCTTCTAAGAAAATCCAAGTCTCTGTGCAATGCCATCAGACGGCTGTCCTCTCGTATTAATGCCATGAAAAGACTCACTCCTTAACACTGCGCGTAGTTGGGATCGACATTGTGATATTACGGGGATGCTGCGGCTAGCAAGCATTTAATTTCCTTCCTTCCTTCTGGTGGAAAAAAGAAATAGAGCTTACCACTGGTTCTCCTTCCAGAGGGCGGTCTATCATGAACACTTTAATCTTCTTGGTTGCGATATAAACGCACTCTTCTGCTAATACGTTCACCGTTCGGCGTTCCTTGAAACCTAGCATTCATGATCAACAGTTGCCACTGCCAGCAAAAGGCATTCTTAGCTTGCTTACCATAGCCGGTACTGATCGTGGGGAGTTCAATATAAATGACTTTACCATTTGCTGCTTGGCAATGGTTTAGATAGTAAGGTGATCGGGTATACAAGTGGGTTTCTAGAGCAGAACATTTGGGTGTAAGAATAGCAAGCAGGAAAAATGGCTCGATAACATACTGATAAAGTCTTTTGTGAGTACGAGACCCTCCAGGGACTTAGAATGAGGGATACAGACGACGGTTGAATTTGAAAAGTTCATATTATAGTGTGAACGGATATATTGATAGAAACAGTTATCTTCAAGTTCTTCAGGTTCCAGGACTGCGGGACGTGAGCGCGAAGAAGAGGAGGATGTCGGTGACGGTTCGGGAGATGCTGATACTCTCGCGATGGATTCAAGTTTGGAATATGTTGTTTGCTCCTTGGTGTCTGCGCTGTTACTACTACTACGACTGTAGGTTATAGCATTGGAAGATGGCCTGTTGGTATTTGACGCTGCTTGTTGTTGTTCCCGTTTTCGCCTGACATTATTTCTGAAAATTGAAAATGGATTCGACATGCGCAAAAAGTTGGGGAAAGAGAGAAAGAGAGAAAGAGCGGTTCAGGGGCTCAGCTGGGAAAAGAAGTCCACTACGTCCGACCGACTGATCCGCTCCTAGCACAAGCGCTCCCCCCAAAAAAAAACTCGATTGTTTTCAAGCTGCATGGTATTTACAACAGATCTTCCAATCAAAAACGGCGACACCTTAATGAACTGTTTGGATCTCACTGCCATTTTTATGATTTTGACGTTGATAACAAAACTGACAAGATTTTCATTTTGACGTATTCGCTCACAACTTGCTTTTCCTGACTTTTTGAAAAGCTTTCTTGATAATTGCCTTTGCTAGACGACTCTCCACAGATGACTGGTTCTCTGTTGCTGTTGGCGCAGCAGCACCGTCAAGATCAACAGTGTACCTAGCTGCGCGTTCGGGTACGCAAACCAAGTACAAGATCCGCAGCCTTATCTACCTCAGCGCGTGTTGACAGTTCGGTACCCCACAACTTTGTTGCAGAGTCATTTTTGGGTACAACTTGATGTCTTCTTCACCAGGCTTGATTTGCCCAAACTCGGCCATAGGCTTTGAGATCAGCTGTTTTCGACCCATTGGAACGATGCAGCTTCCATTTTCAAAGTAGCTGGATTAAACAGCTTCCAGCCATGCACTATTCCTCTTCTGCTACGCATGTCCGTAGTTGTCTGAACCACCTCCTTGGGGCAGATGTCCAGATCCGGAGGGGACAGCATTTCTTATTCCTAGGCACCGGAGCAGATCGATTTCACTGGGAGGGGACAGCCACACAGGGTTTCCAGATAGCGTCTCTCAGTATTAGCCATATCGAATATGTAGCTCTTGTTTGATAGGACTGTCCGTGCCATCCACGAATATTTTGAAATCGTCAATACGAAATAGCCAGCAAAAAGTGTTGGCTTTTCGGCCAGTCTTTCGGCGCCGCATGGCTAGTCAGTGCCGCCTGTGTTAGGCGTAGACGTGTGCTCTTTTGTGATTGTATATTCTCTCTTGATGAAACTTCTAATCTACTTGGCTGCTTTGTATGAATCCTTTTTGCATTAGCCGACTTGTTAGCGTCATCCGTTATTCACTGGAGCAGCCTATCAGCCGCAGGCCGGCCATCTGGCGCAGCAGCTTTGGCGGCCAATCTTTCAATGTAGCGTGGAATAAATGCTGGAAGCAACCTTTTCGGAAATTGGTTATGGACTAGACAAAGTCTCTAGTCATGGTACACTGTTGTGCACATCATGTTGCAGCAACAGTTATCACGATGGCATTGGCACACATAGCTACCTCAACGATGTATGGACTAACACGTAACAATGCCGCAAAAGCTTCTATGGGTCCCAAACCAATAGACGGTGAACCAATTATCTTTTCTACAAAAGCGTAGCCACATTTCAGACATAGACTGAAGGTTAATTCGTAGCTGAATATTCGGTTTCAGTAACGAATCTGCGAATTCTACCTGTCGGCGCCAAAAGTGGGTGGTTCTCCAGGGAAATTCAAAGTCCTACCTTCCAGCAGGTTCTCCAGAGCAACCTATTCAAGGTCGGCGGGTCTCCAGGTGTGCCCTTTCTTCTTCTTCATTACTACTGCATAAATCTAGTTTTGCACTCGCGCCATGCCAAAGTGTACTCGCAAAGGCTGCAACAAGGAATTTGACGAGAACGACAATCAGGACAACTGTAAGCATCGCGATCAAACAAAAACGATCTTGCAGATCAACTGAATATAAAGTCTGATAGCTTGTCAGTTCCACTCTGGTGCACCTGTTTTCCATGAAGGTAAATAGAATATTCCATCTCTCTCTCTCTGTGTGTGTGTGTGTGTGTGTGTGTGTGTGCGCAATCGGGAACGTGGCGCCATAACGTCCCTTTCTGTATATAGGTTTAAAGGGATGGTCTTGCTGTGAAAAGCGGGTCACCGACTTTGACGAATTTTTGGCTATTCCTGGATGCACCTTTGGTCGTCACACTACTGAGAAGCCTGAAGAGCCGGCAACTACTAGCCAGTCCCAGAAAACTACTACTGACGGTCCCACACAGGTGACAAAGGACGGTGTGGAGGTCTACGGCAGCAAAGCGGTGGAACAGCAGACGCCTGTTGCACAGCCAACCAAAGAGCCGGAAGTAGTGGAGACAAAGCAGGAAGAAGAGGAGGAGGACGATGAGAGTGTGCCTGTCCAACCAGGAACGATTTGTAAACGGAGGGGTTGTGGCGTGGCATACAAGGACGATGCGACCTCCCGCGGCGATGGTCCTGAGGCTAAATGCACGTATCATCCCGGAGCACCGGTGTTTCACGAAGGTTCAAAAGGTTGGAGCTGCTGCAAGCGTCGCGTGCTTGAGTTTGATGAATTTCTTAAAATTGCTGGTTGCAAGGAGGGAAAGCACCTCTTTGTTGGCCGTCAGAAAGAGGCAAGTGTTGGATAAAATGGGTGTGAAAAAAAAATGAAAAGGGAAGGCTGATGGCAAAACGAACAGGGTGCTGCTGCCCAAGAAGAACTCGTCGACTGCCGAACCGATTGGTACCAGACCCAAACACATGTCATTCTTAGTATTTTTGCTAAGGATAAGCTGGATACCAAAGTAACGTTTGAGAGCCGGTCAATTAACGTTGATATCAAGATGAAGAACAATAAGCGTTACGTGAAGACCATTCCTCTCTTCCACGTAAGTAGAGCAAAAAATCTTAGAAATGGGGTACTCACAATGACCTCTTCGAATATTAGTTAATCGAACCCGAGAATTCAAAGTACACGCCGTTGACAACAAAGGTTGAGATTAGCTTAAAGAAGACTAGCGGAGTGTCGTGGGCAGCACTGGAACCTACGTCAGAGGTTAAGACCTGGACGACCTTTGGAGTTACCGGTGGAGGCGGTAGCGTGGGTGCTAAAGAAGTATGTGCACACAATGGATGAACCAAAGGGATGATAACTCACGAGACTCATTTTCAATTTCAGATGCAATACAACAGCGACTCGCCATTGCATTTGACAAACTAAACTCGTAGATGCATAAAGCAGTAATTGCCAACTTTGTAATTATAACATTTTTCTTTGAAAGAAAAAGAGTTTGAACCAACCTTCATCTTATGAGACAAGTTCAGATCCACTGTGAGGCAAAACACAGATAAAGAATCATTCCAATGCAGGAACCATTTGCCCCGAGCGTCTATATAGGGCCGTACTAGGCGTCTTCTTAGAGACATTTACGCTATAGGCAACTTGAATAAGCAAATGACAGCAAGTCTTACTGTGAATCGTTATTCGTCGTGAACTTAAAATGAGAGTCCTGCTCTCTTGTTCGTTTATTGATCATGCCTCTCGGTCGATGGTAAAAGTTCCTCATCATCGCTAAAGGTGTTGATCAGAGCATCAAAGTCGTTCTCAGCAAGCAGGGGTTCCTCGGATGCTGCTGCTTGCTCTGTCCGTTCATCATCATTGGTGGAAGGATCCGCCGGCTCTAGCTTGGATAACAAAAACTTTGCCGTTTCCGGGAACCCAGAGCGCATGCTCATTTCTGCTGCCGACTGGATAAAGAAGGACGGTGTGGGTGGAGTCAAGAGCAAACGACACATTTCCGTGTAGCCATGATTGGCAGCATACAAAAGTGGGACATTGGCTTGCCCAGTCGACTGGCAAGGATCCGCGCCATGCTGAACGAGATAAGCAACCATATCGATTTTCCGCTGCTGCACAGCGACCAGTAATGGTGTCTCCTCCATGGCGTTCAGGGCATTGACCTGACAGCCACGCTGTATCAGATTCTGAACGGCGTCCATGCGGTTCCAAGTAACTGCGTGATGCAACACCGTACCAAACCGCGTTTTGCTATCGACATCCGCCCCGTGCGTCAACAGTCGTCGCATGGACTCACCGTGGCCTAGTCCAATCGCAACCGCGAGCGGCGACAGTCCTCGCTGGTTACACTTGTTGATATCTAGACCGTTCTGCTTGACGAGTCTGTCGATTGCGTCAGGAAAGTTGTTGATAACCGCTAAATGGAGCAGCGTGTTGCCCTGCTCGTCCTCCACGGTTGCGTCCGCTCCGTGCTTGAGAAGGAATTCCAGGCATGGTAAGGACTGCGAGAACAAGCAATTGCTTAACGGTGTGTGCCCGAGTGTATCCGCAGCATTGACACTAGAGCCATGTTCTACAAGAAGCTCCACTGCGTCGAACTGACCAGTATTGGCTGCAGCATGGAGAGCAAGCTCGCGATGAGGTCCGTGGACTTGGTTCACGTCGATATCCGGTTGCAAAAGTAGAATGCGCAGGGCTTCGGTGCTTTCATTTTGCGCTGCCAAGTAAAGCAGGCCGTAGCCTTCGGCATTGGCGATGCTCACATCACCCCGAGAACGTATAAACTGATAAAGAGCTTTGATGTCGAGTTCCGTCAGCGTTATGCTTTTCCAGATTTCGGCTTCAGCATCTACTCGTAACGGCCTCGAACTGGAGGTTGCACGACGTTTGGGATTAGGCGATTCATCCTCGTCTTCCAGACTGCGCTTTTCTCCCGAGGACTCTGTCATGAGACGGCAGGAAAGGTAACACCTTTCGGAGTCGTTTCCAAATGGAAATGAGGTCCGTGCGACAGCAAAATTGCCCTTGAGCCTTCATGAAAACTCTACGTGTATGAAACTGGTCGTGCAAAATGGTTTTATTTTTGCGCAAAAAAGCAAGTATTCAAGGTATTCCTCAGGTTGTTGTTTAAGTTACCAGTATCCTAAAAGCTGCTTCAAGGTCTTGAGGAGAATGTCGCTTACGGTATGCAAAACTTTTCATTACTTGTATGTAACGCGTTATGGATACAGATATGCAAATGCAAAACATGGATGAGATGACGATGCGCTTAGGTCCGGTTGCCTTTGATTTTCACCACCAGCTCGCAGGCTGGCTTGTCTTCTTCCACGTGCTTAAAGACATAACCCAAAATCCTCAGGGCTTCAGCACGCTTATACCGCGTTCGTTTATCGACAGTCTTTATAGAGTCTCGATTAATCAACTCCGTTAGACAGCCTCACGCAAGTATGCCATGCCATACCTTATCATTCAGTACCACATCACAGACTTGCCGCAGCGTAGCTTCTATCTCAAATTTCGATGTCTGCCATAAAGCCTTGTAAACCTTACATACAACTTGGTATTAGTTATTCCCAATACATCATATCTGGTTACAGAAAAACCACTTACTCGTTCAGTCACTTCTTCTTTCAGCTCCATGATCTTGGATTGATCCATTCCTTGCTCCTCGGCCTTTGCCATAAGTTCAGCTACAGACTGCATATCCATGGCGCTCTTCACAGTGGACCAAAGTTCTTTCAAGACGTGCCGTTTCTGCTTCATACTATGAAATATGCTAGGCATCTCGCCGCCCTTGATACCCAAATAACTTTTTGCCTTGCCCGAGTACACTCCGCCAATGGAATGTAGCAATTCAAGGCCATAGCTTTCTGTCTTTAGCTTATCGGCCTCAAGTTTGATCTGATCTTCAAAGGCCTGTGCCGCTTCTTTATCCCCTTCGCCCTTGACATACAAGTCCAGTTTGTGAGCCAAGTTCTCGGCAAGCTTCTTTACTCGTTCCTCTTGTTGGCGTTGCATATGTTCCATTTGCTCTTTGCTGATGCCTTGCTTGCTGGCTTTCTTTGGGTCTTCGTTTTCATTTCCTTCTCCTGCTTCCATGGCCTCACCAAAGAGCTCGCCAATCCTCAGGTCACCAATTATATCTATCGTCTATATGAGTTAGGAGCCCTAGCATAAAACCAAATGATCCTGTTACTTGCTTCGAAAAGCATCGCCACCAAACATTTGCTGGAAATGCTCCCGAGGATCGGTAAAGCCACCTTCAGGTGCCAAGTCCTTGTCTCTGCCATATTTATTGTAATGGGCTCGCAACTGCGGGTCCATCAAGACTTGGTAGGCCTCTGAAATTTGTTTGAACTAGATAGTAAAGGAACCGTTATATATCCATGTTACATTTTGTCTTTCAAGTCTGTCTCCCATACCTTTTCCTCGGCATCCTCTGACTTGTTTTTATCTGGATGGTATATCTACAAACATAAAGGATGTTAAGACAACCACCTTGCATGCAAAATGGCTTAAGCCGTTCAAAAGCTTACGATGGCAAGTTTGCTAAGATTCTCAAAGTTAGACAGGGACTTTCTCGAGTTTACCAATTGAATTAGCTTACCGAAAGGCCTTTTTGATCTGAGCACTGTCGGCATCGACAGGAACTCCTAGCCATTCGTAATAAGTCGTGTCTATCGGCTTCTCATCTGTACCGAATGCTGGCATGTTTGAATGAGTGCGTGAAAAAAGTGTGAAATAATAATGAGTTTGTGCAACGGAGTTTTCGGCATCACGATACGACAGGTTCCACCGAGCAGGCAAAAGCGTGCTGCCCCGTTATTGCCAGCGGACTGCGTTCTCGGTGCCAATAAGCAACAGAACCTCTTGAACTAGGTTGCCAGTCACTGCCTGGATTGGTGCTTATCGTCGGTCGAGTCCATCTCAGTCTTTTATGGGCATGTTTGTTCATTCCCTGTAGGGCCGGCTAATCGAGACGGAAGACCTCGGGACGCCCATTGTCTTGGTCGTCCCGCATGGCTCTGAGTATATCAGTTTGGATTTCCGCGGGCCAAAATTACGTTTTTGTTCTTTTCTCAAAGATGCTCTGTCTTCCAGCCATCCAGGTGAACGTCGTGTCGCCATGTTCGAGGCGGTAAACATGTATGGACATGTTTGCACCAGCACGATCGCAAGCCTTTTTAATGTGCAATTGTGTTGGACCGGCTGGAACCCCTTTGTTACGGCTGGGTGATTCGTCATGCGGGTATCCAGTGCTCATAGAGGTGCAGCAGCTCATTGAACCATCTCTTCATCACAAGGGCCGTTTCCTACTGTCTCTCAGCCTACAAGGCCCACAAGCAGCTCCCGATTTTGCTGGTCTTTAGAATCAGGGGCTTCGGCAACAGATCGCTAGCAGGAATGTTCCATCAAGAAAATCGTTTCCGTGTCATCCACATTTTGAGGCCTAAAGATGCCCAAGATAATGAAAGACATGCTGCTGAGAATATCCGCAAAACTGCCACTTGTGATTCAATCACAAAATTGATACCAAATGATAATAGAGAGACGTCCAAATTCGTAGCGCTCCTTCACCTCCTCACGGCTAAGCGACGATCCATCATTAGCCTCTACGAATGGCAAAACATCACAATCCCGTGCGTCAACGACGACGTTCCCACGTGCTCACTATAACCATTCAATCGGTAGGATCGACAGTTTAGCAAACAAACTGTTCCCGGTTGAGGAAGAGAAAACGAGTGCCGTTGTCGACAACGCTGTTGAAACATGCGACAAGACTTCTACGCAGTTTCAGAAGACCATTCAGTGCGCAGATCAAGATTCGCCACTGTCCAAACAACGTCTTATTGAATGTGCAAAGCAAGGAATTATATTTGTGCAGTCAAAGAAATGAAAGTGCTTCTCGGATCGTGGCGAAAGCGCCGTTGCTGTGATACCGATCGAAGAGAGAGAAGCTACAGTTGAAGGTTATCCGTTATGGATGCCTTTCATTCCCTTGATAAGCCCTAGTAATATTGTGAAAGGGTGCTAGATGGAGCGTAGTCCGTCACCTTAAAAGAGCATGCAAAAAATATCATCTTCAATTAAGCCATAGGCTTGTCTACAATGGTTCTCGATCATCAAGGTCAGCTTCTCATAAGCAGGAAGGGCATAATTGATCACACTTTTGATCGCTGGAGTAGCCTGTACAATCCATGCACTCTTTTCAGTCTGTCACGCTTAAAAAAAGTGGACAAATTTGATAATACCGTGCATTTGTACTCTTCCTTGATCCACGCAGTGGTTGCAGTCCATGGTCCCCACGAGTTTCGTACTGCTTACAGTCACAGCGTGAAGACCGAGAACATGCAAATAGGCTTTAACGAGTGATGCTAAAAGCACGGCCCAAGCAACCGAATTACGTTCTTTGCTCGAAGACACGAAAACAGGACGAGGTACAGCCGCGAGAGCCATTGGATCATCGTTATCATCGAAGCCAAAGTCCACACCCAAGTCATCGCAATCGAAATCCAGCTAGCAATGGTGCTGCCGATGTTCTGAATGCCGGTTAGTGTTTGCCGCTCGGTCCCTCCGTGGGCATTTGCTCTTCGGTCTCGACGGCCCCGTAACCTTTTTCGCCTTATCATCTTTGATTACGAAGGCGACGACATTCTTATTGGACTCGTAGACAACGCGTTTATTTTTTACAGGGACATAGGCAGGCAGAGACATTGCAGAAAGAACAGAAAGCTAAGAACGAAAACGGTATGCGGAACAGCAGCAATACCGTGTCTGTGTACCTGCAATATAGGCGACCACATCCGCCAAAATCCGGACACATCCGGCCGAATAAGTTATCAGATCAAAGCCGAATACGGTATCGAAGCTGTTTGCTCCTGTCCTCAGATGCATCGCTTTTTTAAGCGCTAAGAGAAAACACCGTTATGTATACACAATAAGAATGCAAGGGAAAAAGTCTTTCGATGAACTAGAATTACTAGTTAATAAAACAAACAAGAGTCTGTGATATGAGCTTGATTGAAAAATAAGTCGCGAGCGATGGAAACCGAGGGTTGCTTAGTATATTGAATCAGTCATAAAGCGTGTAACGACATGCACTTCCCGCTGGTCACCAGCCGCGAACGCTTTTACTGTATTCCATGGCTCCCAAATCGCGACACAATCGTCCGTTAATAGCTTCCTGTGTGATGCGGACGCTAGTTGCATATAGGCAAATGAAAACAGAAATGTGTGTTCTTTGTCATCTGGTCTTGGTATATACGGCGGTAAGGATGCCGGTTGTGAGAATGATTCTTCAATCGTATCATGATCATCTTGAGACTGTCTCGTCGGTTGCAGAAAGCATGAGAGCTCTTCTGTTCGGACAGGGATACATTGTGCAAATACCGATACACCGTCCAACCATGCATCCATAATCCTAAACAAGACTGCGTCGCCAGTGGTTGCACAGAGCCTGGCAACGGATCCTTGCTTTGCCACTATAGACAAGTACACTTTAGCACCATGCGAGACAGACAGACTATAACTATCGCTTACTTTCCGCTCTTATTCGGCTCTCCCATATGGCATGCTCTTCTTTAGCCCGTGCAATTTCCTTTAGTGCCTTGATAGCCATACCATCACTAATACAAAAAAACATCATCTTATAGTTCGCATGCAACTGTGCAAACGTTTTTTTTATAGCAGACACTTACGGCTTAAAGCTGAGAGGAGCCATCTTATCTCTTTCCACTTGATTTGTACTTTTGGCATATATCGTCGGAAGCGTAGTGGACTTCATTTTAAACTGGGGCGACGGTTCTCGTTGTGGTGTTTGTGCTGGATGCTCCTGCTCTGCCCCAAGGTGGTCGTCGTCACTCGTTTCATTTAGAAAGGAATCCGTCTCGTTTATAAAGGAGAAGTCGTCCTCGAGAAGGTTATCAATTGCTGCGTGCTTTTCAGACGAATTGTCCCAAGCATCTTCGCCACCAGGTTTCCACTCGTCCAAGCCCGCAAGAATATTGTTAGTCGAAATAATACCACTGCGTTCATCGTCCGTAAAGCTTCTGATAGGGTCACTCCCTACCGTTTGTGATGGACGCAAGGTGAAATCGTGGAATGGCTGCTCTTGGGACTCGATTACGGATCGAAAACTGGCAATCGAATTGTTGTCATCGTCAACGCGTCTGGTATTGAAGCTGGCTATTGTGTCATTAGTGTTGTTGGTAGGCTGCGTCCGTTGATCGTCTTGTGAAGGTACAATGTCAAAATCATCTATCTCACTGTCGATGGAAGCATGCTATGCTGGACATTTAGAAAACAAATACGCGTCGATCCCTCGCTCCTCACATGTACCTCCAAGAAACCGCCAAAAAGGCGGCTCGGACTATGCGCAGTACGTTTGGATCGTGAGGTAACATTGCTGCCGGCCTACTCGTTGATCAGTGCGTGTATAGATTACGCGAACAGGAACACCAACCTGATGCCTTTTCATACGAAAAAGACAAAATCAATCTCAGGGACAAAGGGCAAAAAAAGACGAGCTGTTGAACTTTATGGGAAGAAATCCGGTTTTATTGATCGATAATTATGTAGTAGGTATTATATACACAGACGGGTAAAGGCATGAACGGTGATTATTTTAGTGGAGATGGAGATGGAACCACTGCGGGAGTCTCAGAAGTGTCTGTGCTGTTGTAATTGGCTGGAGGATTTAGACCTAGCTGTGAAATGTCATACCCGTTCTCGGCCAAGTACTCTTTGAATTTAGCATCTTGCTCAGCAAGATACTCTGGGCCAACATCAGGCAGACAAAAGAAGGCAACGAAGCTTGCTGCAATGGCGATACCGCTCCCAACTAAGAAGGGCCCTCGCACACCCATGGAGTCCTGCATTGGCTTGAAAGCCAGTGTCCCCACGGTTGCACCTATCTTACCCATAGCTATAACGAAAGATTAAGGTTCAGCAGCGATGTTTAATAGACGAATAACGGGAGATCTTACCAGCGGCAATGCCATATCCGGTACCGCGTACGGCTGTAGGGAACAGTTCCATGGCATTGAGACCCATAGTGTCGCCAGGACCGAACTCTCCCAAAGCCAAGAAAATACCGTACAAAATCTGTCAAGAGAAGAACATTGCTCAGCAACCATAATCCCAGCCTCAGACTAGGTTAAAAGCACGCCCTACTTACCACAAACATGGGGAAGCAGTTGGATGAAAGCGGGCCGTAGGTACCGCCGAGAATCATACCCACGACGCCTTGGAGGAACAAACCTAATGCCAACGTTCGTCTACGACCAATGCCATCGACGGAGAACGCGCCCGCAACGCAGCCCGGCAAGTAAAACGCGTATAACAGTACATTCCACGCGACGGTTTCCAGAAGCGATTCGCCCGAGGAAGCGGTTTCGATAATGATAGTCGAAAATACACCGTTGGGAAAGGAAATGAAGTCGTATACGAACCAAAGGCCAGAGGTAACCAGCATACGGGGCCAGTACCGTTTAAAGATTAACCAATATGGTACCTTCTTCTTCATGGCACCCTTTTGATAAGCTTTGGAATCCGCCATTTTCAGCCGGACTATGTGTGATGGTTCCACCCGTCAGTGAACCATATCACCACTACTAACAGACAGGGAATCTCTGACTTACAGTAGATCACGGACAAGGGAGGCAGGACACCGAGGCCAAGCGCCAAGCGCCAAACTGGTTCGAGATTGTCCTTGAAGATAGCCAAAAGCACGACCACGACAACAGCTGATACGACGTAGCCAAGGTCAATGACAAAGTTCGTAACCTAATCAAGCAAGCAGATGAAATTCTGTCAGTGTCGTTGCCGCAACTGTGTGTTTTGTGAGAAACAACGTACAAAGACAAAGAGTCGACCTCGCTTGCCAGGCGCCACCTCGTCTGCAGATTCTCCTGCTGAGACAGAGCTGCATGGATATTCACCACCGACACCTACACCCAGTACACCACGCGCAATGACCATCATCCACAGTAAACCGGTTGGCGTCGTACCGCTGGCAGCACAGGACAAAGCCGCACCCAAGATCACAAGCGCTGTTGTCAGGACCAGACCGATCTTTCGGCCCAGACGGTCAATGATCAGACCAAATCCTGTGTACACAAGATAACCAAATCGAGGCAAAAATGAGCATGTGCATAGACCATGACAGCAGGAATGGTTTATTATTGGACAATGAGAAAACTTTACCCAGTTGGCCTATGATAGCACCCACGAACATGGCGTACGACAGGCGGGAAGACATGGTAGCGTTGAATATTTCGGTGCCATAGATCGTTGTCAGGAGCAGGTTGACGAAGCTAATAACGCCTGATTGATAGCCATCAGACATCAAAGCGAAGCCGCTAAACAGAACGTTAAAGTAAGATGCTGTCTTGGATATCTTCTTTTTCGGTTGCTCCTCGACAGATCCATTGAGATCTTTGCCTACAGTGTTGTCTACGTGGGCGTCCAGGGATGTGTTGCTGCCCTTGGCAGAGACAACAGCTGAGGAAGTGCTGCCTGCTTTCATGGAGGGGAAACGGAAAAAGAAGGACAGCTCTAAAAGAAGAGAGAGAGCAGGAGAACAGGAAAAGAGAGGGAAGAAAAAGAGTTTCTGCAACAGATCGGTTTTGCCACTAGAATCATGTGCCCCCAGATTTTTAAAGAGAACAGACATGGAAGAAATCTATGGAAATTGTGTTTCTGGCTTTGTGTGACTCTGCAAACTTCACAGCGGAACAAATTTGGCCCGTTGCGTTCATCGCAGCCAATGGTAGAGACCCCGTGCTCTCAACTGTCTTCCTATGAAATCAACGTACTCTTCCCATTCACTATTCGTACTACGCTTTACATAATCTATGCAGGGCCCAACCAAAACGTCTAATTGACAAATGTGGGAAATGTTAATTAACAGGTCTTCATTGTTGCTCAGATATCGGAAATAAGATCCGCTGACGTGTTGGATCATAGCTCTATAGGCGCTGTTGAATTTCCCGCCTGCCAAAGCATATTGGCGTCTCACAAGCAAAGAAAGGAGATCAAGACCTTTAAGCAAATGAAGCAGAAGAGAAAGGTTAACTGTTAAAGCAAGGACGCATCATTTCTTTTGAAAGCCTTATCGTCGGCTATCAATATGCAAAACTTTTTTAAAGATTCCTTTAAAGTAATTCATGTAGGCTTGGCAATCGAACAGGGAATCTATGTGAAAATGAATAAAACGGATAATTGTACTGTGATCGATACGCTACATAGAACATTGAAAATTATACGTTTTGAGCATGACGCTCGAACGAATCGCATCACATCAATAAAGGACTAGGTTCTCCTTGCATAACTCTCCTTGTACGCTCGATCATCTTGTGAATATTCAATCTGTCGATAGGACCATGCTATTCCAGGCCTTGAGGAAACGAATACGCCCAGCCCCTTTTCTCATGTGCACCTCTAAGGCAATCCCGAGAACCGGACCAAAGACTGCTGCTAAACTACTCTTTGGTCAGGAGTTTCCGATTAAGCGTACACAAACACTGACGCGCGGCCATTTCCTACGAAAATCAATCTCAGGGACAAAACGAAAAAGGAGAGCTGTTAAAGAAATCCGGTTTCATTGATGGTTACAAGGTAGGTAATAATATACACAAAAGCCTAAAGGGTAAAGCATTGGACGTCGATTATTTCAATGGAGATGGAGACACGGAGGCGGTCTCGGAGGTGTCTGTGCTGTTGTAGTTGGCTGAAGGATTCAGACCTAATTGTGAAATATCATAACCGTTCTCGGCCAAGTAGTCTTTGAATTTAGCATCTTGCTCAGCAAGATAGTCTGGGCCAACGTCCGGAATGAAAAAGAAAGCGACCAGGCTTGCTGCAATGGCGATACCGCTGCTAACCAAGAACGGTCCTTGCACTCCCATGGCCTCCTGCATTGGTTTGAAGGCCAGCGTTCCCACGATTGCACCGACTTTACCCATAGCTGAAAAGAAAGACTAAGGCTCAGAGGGGATGTATAATGTATAATAAAGAGGAACCTTACCAGCGGCAATGCCGTATCCGGTACCACGTACAGCAGTGGGAAACAGTTCCATGGCATTGAGGCCCATGCAGTCACCAGGACCGAATTGGCCAAGAAGCAAGAAAATACCGTACATGATCTGTAAAGAAAACAGGATCCGTAATCTCAGCGTCTAGCGAGGTCAAAACGCACAGCCCACTTACCACAAACATGGGAAAGCAGTTGGATGAAAGCGGACCGTAGGTACCACCCAGTATCATACCCACGACTCCTTGAAGAAACCAGCCCAATGCCAGTGTCCATCTACGACCAATGCCATCGACAGAGAACGCGCCTGCAATACAGCCCGGCAAGTAAAACGCATATAACAGTACATTCCATGCGACGGTTTCCAGAAGCGACTCGCCTGAGGAAGCGGATTGGATGATGATCGTCGAAAAGACACCACTGGGAGACGAAATGAAGTCGTATATGAACCAGAGGCCAGAGGTAAGCAGGATACGGGGCCAATACCGTTTAAAGATTAGCCAGTATGGTACCTTCTTCTTCATGGCACCCTTTTGATAGGCTTTGGAATCCGCCATTTTCAACCGGACTAAGATAATCAGTCAGCCATATCACTACTAGTCGTGGAGATTGGGTCTCCTGACTTACAGTAGATCACGGACAACGGAGGTACAATACCGAGGCCAAAAGCCAGGCGCCAGACTGGTTCAAGGTTGTCCTTGAAGATGGCTAAAAGCACGATCACGACAACTGCTGCTATCACAGAGCCGAGGGCGAGAACGAAGTTGGTAACCTAACCAGAAGGTGAATTTTATGTTATTGCTGCTCCAAGGTGTTGAAAAAACGACGCACAAAGACAAACACTCGACCGCGCTTGCCAGGCGCCACTTCATCGGCAGATTCTCCTGCTGAGACAGAGCTGCAAGGATATTCGCCACCGACACCTACACCCAGGACACCACGCGAAATGACCATCATCCACAGTAAACCGGTTGGCGTCGTACCGCTGGAAGCACACGACAAGGCTGCACCCAGAATCACAAGCGCTGTTGTCAGGATCAAGCCGATCTTTCGTCCCAGACGGTCAATGATCAGGCCAAATCCTATTTGCATAAGATCATGACATCGAGCAGGAAAATGAGCACACGACAGAAGAGGTTGACTGGACTATGAGAAACTTTACCCAGCTGGCCTATAACAGCACCCACGTAAAGAGCGTATGACAGGCGCGAGGACATGGTAGAGTTGAATATTTTGCTGCCATAGATCGCCGTCAGGAGCAGGTTGATAAAGCTGATAACGCCTGACTGGTAGCCATCGGACACCAAAGCGAAGCCGCTAAAGAGGACGTTAAAGTAAGATGCTGTCTTGGATGTCTTGTTCTTCGGCTGCGCCTCGACAGATCCATGGAGATCCTTGCCTACAACATTGTCCAGAGACGTGCTGCTGCCCTTGGAAACAGCAACAGGCGGGGGAGCGCTGTCTACTGTCATGAGGGAAAAAAGGAAATGAGTAGATCTAAAAGAAGGAAGAAGAAAGGGTTCCTGTAATAGATGAGCTCGGCTGCCGGAATCATGTTCCTTGCCTCAGGATTAGTAAGAAAATCAGAAAATGATTAGGTGGACCCTGCAGAACTTATTCAACATAGTCCCTTGCGCCGTCGCAGCCAATGGTAAAGCCCGCGTGCTCTCTATTATCTTCCTATGAAATCAAAGCACTCTGTCCATTCACATGTTCGTACTACGTTTCACGTCCATGCACCGTTTATTTGACAAATGTGGCAAACGTTGTCAGATAATCATTCAGGAAAGACCTTTTTTATATCAAAGCTGTTTATGGCCAGTGTCCGGGGTTTTAGAGTCTCGAAAGCAGAATCTAACAATGCAGCAGGAGGATAAGTTAAGGATCTATACCAAAGGCTTATCGTCATTTTTCTACGGTTTGGGATTCATGTCGAGCATATGTAGATTCTGTAAGAAGAAGAATGAAACTGTCCTCAGATAGATAGGGCCCGAGCATTCGGCTTTCTTCCCATCTCCGATCTTGTTCATGAACGTACGATCAAAGAAAGCAGCATTAGTATGAAATCTGCAGAAGAATATAACTTGATAGACTACGTTTAGCAATACAGCCGGCTTCGACAAGCAGATTATGCGTAATTAAGCAAGGCGAAAGGAACAGAGAGTCAGCAGAGCTCGTTCTTTCTAGCAGCTGCTGGCTCTAATTGTATTCTTTTGCAACTGCAAACGGTAAATATCTGGTATGTTTTGTAGGTAGCGTCTAATCCATCATATCCAAGCAAATGCTTCGATCTCTTGTTTCTAAAATGTTCTGGATCGAAGTGTATGGTATAAGGCCGTGGCAAGTTTGCAAGTCAAACCAACCGATTTACATAGACATTCACAACTTGCAATGATTTGCTGCGAGTAAATGTCCCTGATTCCTTGATATAACGCAACCACAGGCACTGCTTCACCTTTAGAGTCGCTGTGTCGTCCAGAATATTCTCTATGTAACAAGCAAGTACATCACACATTTGAATTGTACAGCACTCATATGTACAAGAATATGCCTCGTAACTAAAGTGTTCATTGCGAACATTTTTATGGTGAGTCGACCATTTATCATTTATCATTGTCGACAGACCAAGTAAAGTCACCTAGAAAACAGCACATTGTAAATACACCTGGAACAAGAACGCCAGGCCTATCACGTACCTAAGCATGCCTGAGAACCCCACGTTTTATTGTAATTAGTATATATATCAAATAAAGAACGATTGATTTTCTCCTACTCTCTTCCACTTCCTTCGAAAATACCATAAGTCTGCAACCACTACAGCAAGCACATTTTGCTCCGGAGATATGTAAGTGTACCTGGCTCTACGCGCTCCCTGGGATATTACGATGCTTTGCTCCCAGAGGCATTTTACCTGTGATTTTCTGATGCGCACGACAAAGAGTTATGGTCTGTGCTATATAACGGACAGACCGAAAGACGCTATAAAGCGTACTTAGGCCACGGATCGGAATGCAGTCGACGCCGTTTATTATCGCCAAAGCGTTTACAAAAGCCGGGCATAGCAGAATTGCCACAGCCATCATTTTTCGCGCTCCTTTCCAACCAGGCAGTGTGCAGAGTGCCTAGCCTCCGCAGCAGAAATCCGTTGCCATGGAAACGAACACTCGTTTTGGATCCGTGTAACCTCAACCCCCATTACTCAAACGTGGCTATGCAAAATAATATAAAACAAAGCGGAGGGACGCAGTTCTTGTTTGTTTCTCGTTTCTTCCCGCAATTCAAACAATGGTCCGTACTCGTCGACAGACAAAAGCAGCTGCTGAGTCAAGCGTCGATTCGGTCAAGAAGCCGATGACTGATGTTGTCAAGGATTCGGTATGAAAAGTAAAAGGAGAAGCGGGTTGAGCTGGATCAGACCTAAACTGAAAAAAATGAAATGGCAGATGCGTGGCGTGCAAGGCGGTAAAACGGTCAGACATGTCAAGAAGACGGGATCCAAGAAGCGTGCTGACAACCGAACTGTGAGCAAGCAACGGATCGAGTCTATCCGTGACTTTAAAAAAATCGGGGTTCGTGTCAATTGATTAAGGTTTGGAACTGTTGGCAATCGAGCCTAATTGGAGGAGGGGCTTTATGATAGGAGAAGGTGTACTACCTCGTCCATCGCACAGGCACCACGGCTATGCAAGACACTTGGGAAGCAGAGCAGGCCATTGAGTCTCTTGAAGTGCTATCGGAATTCCAACAACGGGTCCAGGAAAATGCAGGTTATGCCATTCACGGTACCGATATGGATGTGGATCATGAGGCTGCTGCTGTGGCGTCTTCTCGCTTCACTCGTGTCTCCAAGGCCCGTGCCATGCTTCGGCTTACTGACAAGGCCACAGCGGCGATCGATCCAAGTGACGACAGTGACAGTGCTCAGTCTTTGGTCGTCCGCAAGACTGGGTCCAAACGCAAGAGTACGTCATCGAGCAAGGCCAAGACTACTACTACTGGATCGGCAGCAAGTGCAAACAAGAAGCCCAGAGGATTGGAAGCACGGAAGGCTGCAGAGGCAGAAGCACGACAAGACCGCAAGTCGGAACGCTCAGTCCTGGTCGAAACTTTAGAAGACCACGCAGTGTTGGTTGATGAGACGGATTGCTGTCTACGATGCGCAACACTGGTATATCGTCAAGCCATTGAGACGCAAGACGTGGAAAGACTTAAAGTTGCCATTCAAGACCGTGATAATGTCCCTCATTGGTCCACAGAAGACGTTGAAAACTGGGGCGACTCTGTCCTCTATGCGGCCATGAAAACCGGGAATCCCGAGATACCAAGCACTCTGCTTGCTAAAGAAGAAGGCAATGAAAAACGAGTTCAGGTTCCAGAAAAATATCTTTACTATGGCAGCAACACTGGTTACGTTGGGCGCTACACGTTCGGTCATACAGTCCGGTAAACTATCTGCTTCAATGCAGATCAATACCTCGCAAAAACTAACATCCTCTCTTTCTTCATTTGTCCAGCAAAGTGAATGAAGCCCGTGGAAATCGTCAAGGAGACTCTGCCTTTTTCAGAACTGCCGGCAAGAATCCATTAGAAGTAGATATCAATCGTCAGCCTGAAGGAGAGGACGTCCATCGATGGATGCCCAGCTTACAAGACTGTAACCTTCCTGAAAACATGGCCGGATTATTCTCCACAGGAAGAAACAACTACTACCTCACGCAAAAGGGCTTTTACTTTACTGTGGCTTCAGGAAACAGAGCTTTGGCGGCCAACTTTGTCAAACGATCTGCCGCTCGAACCGGCTTCAATCACTTGCATAGCCAGGTGTTACAGGTAGGTAGAAAAGACCATCAACCGTCAGCGATACCCTTCCATTTCTCACTACCGTTATATGCCACACAGTTCACCACCGGGCAGAATCTGACAACCTACCGACGCAACCAAATCCTAAAGAAGGCACACGACGCCGGGTGTATCACTCCCTTGCAATGTGCAGCGATCAACCCGTCAAGCCGCTACCTGAAAGAATTGTTCGAGCAACTTACGCCGGCTGAACGCCTGGAGGCTGACGAGTTTGGCAGGACCGTCGCTCATTTCGCGGCTGCGAGCACAACACCAGACTGCTTGGAATACCTCATCTCGCAAGAATACAACCTTTCTGCCGGCGACAAGTACAAGATCACACCACTGATTCAGGCTGCTCGCTTTGGTCGACCGCGCAATGTCCGTCTTTTGCTCACCTATCTAAGCAAGGACACCCTGCCGTCCAGCGAGTTCGCTGATCACACGCTGCTCCGTCAGAAATGGCGCCCATTGCATTATGCTGCGTATTTTGGTCATGCCGAGACTTGTCGAGAACTTATTGACTGCGGTGCCACGGTTGAAGCTGCTGATTCCGGAACGCATGCCACGCCGCTCATGTTTGCTGCTCAGCGAGGCCACTTGGAATGCGTCAAGGTTTTTGTAGAACATGGACAAGCGGACTTGGAAGCTAGAGACAGGTACGGGCGTACCCCGCTGCATTTAGCCAGTATCGGTGGCCACGTCGAGGTTGCAAAGTACCTATTGCTTCAAGGCGTGGATGCCAATGCTGCCGATACGTCCCTGAACCGACCCATGCACTATGCTGCCGGGTTTGGACGCCTGCGACTGTTGCAACTGTTGATTCATCTGGGCCAAGCTGACTCTTCCGCGGCCAACGTATGGAGAACCACCCCGTGCTCTGTGGCAAACCTCAAGGGCCATATAGCTATTGTCCAATATCTCTTGAATAACACAAGCATTGATGTCAACTTTAAAGACGAAGACGGCATGACAATGCTTCACAGATGCGTATCCGAAAAGGTTGAAAGCAAGCTGGAGATGGAGCAGACCCTTCGCAAGGCAAAATTACTGATATCCAAGAATGCAAATGTGGATATGAAATCCGTCGATGGTAAGTTTCAATATATATATTTCTCTCTGTGGATTCTAGCATTGCTAAATGGAAAATGGGCCTTTGCAGGCGAAACTGTCCTCCATTGCTTGGTACGGCCCGATGACTTTAGAAGAAATCGCCCTGCAGGATGGACGGCTGCTGACACGCATACTGGCAACGAGACACCATTGGAGTTGGACGATAAGGAAGGCATCGACTTTCAGAAGACACTGGTGCACATGGTTATTGCGGCCGGTGCAGACATTGACGCAGTCAATCTGAACGGCGAAACGCCATTAGCGGTGGCTATGTCGCGAAAGAATCATCATCTGGTCGCAGCTCTTTTGGAGCATGATGCAAAATTTTGGGACGCTGTGGACGCTAGGGGCAACAACTTCTTTCACTACTTATTCTCGTTGGGTGCCGCTCTGGACAAGTTACCGACGCGACGAGACGTGGACAGAGTGCGGAAGGGTCGTCATGAGAGCATTGTCCAGGGTATCTGGGATCATGTAGTAAGATTATCTGCTCGGGCTTCAGTTGACGACATCCACGCAAAGGTAAAGTACATAGGCAACGGCGGGAACACATTGCTTGGATTTTACGACTAATTGTAACGAACTCGACCACGTAGGTCAATGCGCCCAATTATGATGGATACCCGCCACTGCTTGCCGGTGTATGCAAGGCGGTTGACTCACAGAGGGCTGCTGTCAAGGCAGAGAAGAACCGAGTTCGCTCCAAGTATTACTCAACGCAACAAAACTTTTCTTCAAAGAGCCAAGGATTTGAACGCGAAGAAGCTGTTTTTGAGTTTCGATTTCAGCATTGGGTATGCACTAAGGGCTATACATTGCTTCTTACTTCATATTGACGACCAACTTTTTCGATACGCAGTTTGAGGTTGTGCACAAGATTATCGAATCATTCCGTCCTGATATGCGAGCAACTGTTCAACTACCCAAAGATTTCCTAAAGAAGAATCCAAAGCCCAAAGTGTCCGATTTTCCTCAACGAACAGGCTACAGTGCCTTACATCTTGGTAAGAGGCTATTAAAAGGGATGTTGACAGACCAATGGATACTAACATCCATTTGTAGCTTCAGCAAGTCAGGATGCTGGCCTTTTGAGATTTTTGATGAACCACGGCTGCGATCCGAACCAGTGCGTCAAAGACGGCGGTGTTTTCCAGAATGCCTCTGGAGACCCTCCTATGCTGCTTGGATTCTTCAGGAAGAGATTCAGTGTGCAAGAATACCTTCCCGATGATAGCCTGCAAACGATCGAACACTCTGAAAAGCTCTTCAACATCATAAAGCCGGATTTCGAGCAGCTTTTGCCTGACGCCATTCGGGCCTATCTTGATCACGGTGCGAATCCATGCATCCTTAACAAGTCAGGTCTATCTGCTCTTATCAAAGCCGCTTCAGAATTGGATGGTGTTCTTCTCGGGGATATGAGTGCAGCCTGCGTCAAATATCATTTGGAAGGTGTTGATTCTCGCGATAAGAAAGATCTGACTGCTCTGATGCATGCGGTCGACGCCACACAAAGTATCTTGAAGACCAAGAATGAGGGCATTGACCTGTCTCCAATCCAGCACTTGCTGTCGGCCGGAGCAAATCCTAACAAGATATACAGAACCTATGGTGACTCTGTGTTCATGAAAACTCTGCGGCTCGGATATCCACCATTGGTAGACATCATGATCAAGTACACGAAGCATGTTATCGATCATACGATTGTCAACAAAGGCGAGTCTTCTTTTGCTGCTTCCTGTAGTAGGAAGTTTTATTCATTTGTTATATTTGTAGAGCTCGAGACTCCTGCAATAGTAGCAAGCAAAGCCGAAAACATGGAAATTACCAAAAGTTACTATAAACTTATGGTCGAGTCATACCAAGAAACACCCTTCAATGTCAACTGCGTCGATCGGGAGAAAAACACGGCGTTGAGCTTGGCTGCCAAGTCTGGAGATGAAGACGCAGTCAAGGCACTCCTACGATGTGGCGCGGATCCGAACCATGCTGTGATAGACCGCAAAGGCAATATCAAGCTTCCTCTGTTGCTTGCTGTAGAACAAGGCTATATGGCTATTGCGCAATTGCTTCTCGAGGCTAAAGCGAATGTGAACTCCCGGGACCATCATGGGCGAACACCACTTCACTATGCTGCTCTTGCCAAGAAGCATACCTTGATCAAGCTGCTTCTGGACGTTGGTGCTGATGTTCATGCTCTTGATAACAAGCAACGCACAGCGCTCCACTTGGCACTTGAACAGACCAAGACTATGACCAATGCTTCTTTAAGAATGGAAAAGCTGCTTATCCAAGCCGGAGCTGATCTCAATGCCGTTGATGTGTTTGGTATGTTACTGCTGAAGACCTCTTCTTTGTGGCATATAAACAAATTCTAACTGTTTTCATCGTCAACATAGGACGTACACCATTGCATGTGGCTTTCGTAGGCTTGGATATGATTCCAGACATGCGTTCGACGGTTTTGACGCACAAGAAGGCAAAGAAACTGGCCAAAAGAGACATGGATGCAAGGAGAGTTGAGGAGCAGACTGACGAATATGTGAGGAAGTACGGTTTTGGAGACGACAAATCAGACGAGTTGATTCAAGATGGAGCCAGGCTTTACCTTCAAGCTAAAGAGGCCGAGAAGAAGTCCAAGGAAAGCGATAATGATCTCGTGATTACCACTGAAGAAGAAGCTAGCCTTGCTGTCTATTCCGGCATGCAATGGGAAGCCGACAATAGACAACCTGAAAAGTCTGATCCTGTTGACATTGTCATGTTCCTCCTTGGTTTCCCTGGTATTCAGTGTGATGTTGCCGACAAGTTTGGACGGACGCCGCTTCATTATGCAGCCTGTGTCGGTGCGTTCTCCTGCACTTCCTATCTCCTTGAGAAGGGCGTGGATGGCAATGCTCGCGACTCGGACGAGGTAAGAAGCCTTGGTATATCGAACTCAAGAAAGACAGTTAACTCTAATTTTTTGCATGCGCAGAATACTCCATTGCAACTGGCATTGCTTTACAGCCACGTGGATTTTGCCGCAATGCTTTGCAACCAGGGAGTTTCGATTGGCGGAACTATGACTTTACCGAGAAGCGAACCTGTTACGACACTCAACTACTGCTTGTCCAAAGGCTTTATGAATATCGCTTATATGCTGTTAAAAAACGGGAATCATGTCCTAGGCAAGTCAACGGATAAGAGCGCATATGGAAGACTTTATACTTATTTTGTGTGCTGATTGTTATTAGAGTCACTGCGCGACGCTCTCCGAACAGGTCGTTTCCATGTGTCAGATATCCTCCTTGATTCTGAAAATGATGCTGTCCTTTCTGGAGTAACTGACAAAGACCAACAAAACTTGTGGCATATCATTGCTGATTTTACACCTTTCAATCGGTAAGCGCAAGCAATTTTACAACTTGGCTTATAGCGAATCCTAATAGATGATGATAGGGAAATATGGGAGGAGTATCTACCGGATATCATGCACAAGCTTACTCGACTGTCGCTGGATGTCCGCCCCGATGCACACAAACGCAGTCCTGTACATTACGCAGCGTCCCATGGTCAAAGCACTCTCCTGTCTGAATTGATAAAAATGGATGCTTGTCCTATCAATCAGCTTGACGAAGATGGCTTGTCAGAAATCTGGTATGCGGTTAACTCCAACAACACTGACTGCGTGAAGGTATGTGGTTCGGATCAATTTGCCCTCTGTTCTTGCTTATACTAACCATCTTTACAACAAACAGATCTTATTGGACGCAGGCGCTGATGTCAACTTGAGCAATAACCAAGAGAAGGATTCGGTTCTGCTGATCGCCACGAAGAACAAGAACGAGGAAATGCTGAAGCTACTACTGAAGGCCAATGCAAATACGGACGCAGACAGTCAGTTTGGGCGGAAAAGCGCTGTGATGCAAGCCTGTCTCTCGGGATCAGATGCTTTGCTGAAGGTTTGTATATTAACAATCCGGTAGGTTGGGCAACAGTCTAACATTACTGTTCCCTAGCTTTTGATTGACGCCGGTGCTGATATCAACCAGCCGTCGATGGTGACGCGCACCCATAGAAACGTGAAGAAGAAGGTCAAAATGTACCCTATCTTTGCAGCAAAGGAGAGCGGTCTGAAGGTAATTCTTTGAACTAAAGTTTGCTGAATATGACATATTGATCTGTAATGTCAGGCATTGATCAATGCGGGCGTTGATCTAAATGTGTTGGGTCCTGACGAAGAGCCTTGGGAGCATCGATCTTTCTTCATGGACTACAGTTATCGGATTCAGAATGTTGATATGCTAAAGGTAAATATCGGGAAAACAACGGTCATAGATACCGAATGATATAACAGATTTTGCTAGTTCATGCTTGGCAATGGAGTGGATATCAATCTGTGCGACAACCCGTCTGGTCGAACCATATTTTATCAATACCTATTCGATCGAATTGAGCAACGCAGACTCCCGGTAAGCATGGAAAATGATAATAGCGCATCTTGTGCTAACTGGTATCTTGCTTGGCAGGTACCCGTGTATGAGTATATGTTACAGCATGGCAAGCCCGACGTCAATCGGATCGATTCTGTCAACGGAATGACTCCACTTGAATATGCTATCCGTCAGCACGACCGCATTTTAGTTGAGGTAGGATGAACCAAGTCAGTTTTCGTCAAGATTCGCAACTGACGAATATGATGTAGCGCTTCTTGGAGCTTGGAGCGAATCCAAACATGGTCAGCTTTGCGCAAGGCAAGGAGAATAGCGCCGATCTCTACACGGGTGGCAAATTGAATGCATTGTTCCATGCCGCTGCACAAAACGACCTGGCCATTCTACAGTCGCTATGTGAACGTTCACATCACCAGATCGACTTCCACGCACGAGACGACGAGGGACGTACACTGGTCTCATTTATTGCCAGCTTGGCTTATTCGCATGAAAATGTGGATATGCTCCAATACATTATTTCAGCCTACGGCGAGAATTATTTGGCTTTCCTTGAAATGCGCGACCACCACGGTATGTGTAGCTCAAACTTCAGTTATAGTTAACAAGCTAACAAGATGTTTACTCTACTGCAGGCAAGCGGGCTGCTGATTATGCATTTTCAAATGACCGCAAGAGCATGTATAGCGCGCTACTCGCTTTAGGCGTGGCTCCCGTTACAGAAACCGCAGACCCGTCAACACTCATAGGATCGGAAACTATGGATCTCGACTATATCACCTTGCAATCTACAGAGGAAGATGCTGAAGCAGAAAGGGCTATATTGGAAGCTGAGTTGAAGGCTAAATCGAACAACGAGGATACGCAAATGCAAGATAGTGAAGATGATGACAAGCCAAAAGTGGATCCTTACTCAAAAATGGAAAAGATTGGGCGTATTGTGGAAGAGAATGGGCGACCCTTGGATATCATGGTCCAAAAGATTGATGTTTCTACAGGCTATTATGGCTGTAACTTGTGGGTAACCAAGATGGAGTGCTGAAATGGCTGTAGTGCTAATTGTCAGGAAACCACTAGGTTCTACAAACTTTCGGTCATCCACAACACTGTTTTGGACGTATATGTCTTGTGGACGCGGTGGGGATCCTTTGGTGAAGAAGGAATGCATCAAAAAACGCCGTTCTTGGACAAGGAAGAAGCCATTGCCGAGTTCAAGTCTATTTTCAAGTCCAAGACGGGAAATCACTGGGAAATGCTTGATGAATTTGTCCCTAGACCTGGAAGATTCGAACTAATGCAAGCCAGACCGCCTCGAAAGCCAGTTATTCTAAAGGACTTCAAGTTCCTTGAGACCGCGGTCCCTTCTCAGCTGCCTTCTTCCTTGTATGAAACGCTGCAAGTGATGGTCAACTTTGCAAACCTCAACACGGGCTACAGAAATCTTGAACTTGATATTCCAGTCGGCCAAGTTCCTCAACGTTGCGTTGACGAGGCTTTCGAGATCTTAAAAAAACTCGAGAAGATCAGCGAGCGTTACAATCAAATCTACTACAACGCAAACACCAAAGAGCTCCATGCAGAAAAGAAAGGTAAAATAAGCACTATAATCAGAAAGTGATATATGGAGACGCTAACGATATATGTCTAGAGCTCGCACACAAGATTGCAAAATACAGTAACAAGTATTACCGACTGCTGCCTCGCAATACAGACAAGACAAGCGGTATCAAACCCCTCGTTCGGCAAGATCAGTTGAGCACTGAGTGGGGTCGTTTGCTGAACCTTAGCCATATTATCTTTACGACAAACGTGATCCTTGCCGCCAAACGACGGGCTTCAGAAATCCATCCGCTCGACTATTGCTACCGTGCTTTAAGCTGCCAGTTAACCGAAGTCGGGCCAGATTCTAGCGAGTACAGAATGGTGAAAAAGTACATGTCCAGCACTTCTGGAAACAACCCCTTCGATATTGTCCATCTTTTTGCGGTCGAGCGACAAGGCGAAGCGGAAAGATTCAAGAAGTTTGAAAAGAACGAAAATCGCAAGCTCTTGTGGCATGGATCCAATGCACGGAACTTTATGGGTATCTTGAAGCAAGGCATTCGCCGTACGCCTGCCACGGCGTTGCAAAATGTAAGTCTTGTTATTCCACATAACGCCGCGTTCAATAACATAAAGTGCCGTTTAGGGAGCTATGTTTGGTGAAGGGATTTACTTTGCAGACATGTTCTGTAAAGCAATTAAATACGCTGGAAACTACAATCCGCGCTTCAACGGCGGTCGTCGATTACTTGGCCAGCGCCAAAAGTTTACGACGGATCATCCAGCTTATGCTCTTGTCCTGCTCTGTGAAGTGGCTCTTGGTCAAGAATGCGAAATGGTGTACTATGACGCAGATCAATTTAGGAAAGGCGTTCATCTCTCAGTCAAAGGCGTTGGTCGTGAAGTTCCCAATCCAGCTAATACTGTGATCGACGAACATGGGGTTAGTACAGTTCTAAAGAAAGCAGCTGGTTTTCCCTCCTTCAGTTGACTGATGTTTTCGATACAGACGCGCATCATGATGGGACCACCTATGATACAGAATGAAGTTTTGGGAGAAACACCGTACCTCGAGAGAAACGAATACATCGTCTATGACGAGTCCCAGGTCAAGATACGCTACATGGTGCTCGTGCAAGATCGTCGATACTGCTCTCTCTGTCAAGAATGTGGTTCAAATGAGCGCAAGAAGCTTTGTGAATATGATGAAACCGATGAAAACTTTGCTTTTCCAGGGTTGTCAGAATTCGAAGGCTGGCTCTGTTGGTTTTCCCTAAAACGAGCCGGCAAGTCCTTACAAGCCATTTTCAAGGAGAAACTCGACGATTTCATTGACTCGCGCAAATACAGTAAGTCGCTTGCTTCGTTTTCGCGTAGATAATACGCATCGATTAATTAACACTGGGGAAATTTAGCCGCACTATGGGATCCTCCAGTTCCCTTGACGCGAGACAGCAAGGTTTGCAAAGACTGCGCGGCAAATGTTATATGCCGCATTGCAGTGGAGTATGTTCGAAACATGAGTGATGGCCTTCCTGGTAAGTGTACCACGACAGTTAAAGCATGGTCCGTAATGGTTGCTGATAGAAATATCATCGCTTGCAGAGACCTTCCAGAAACGACCGGTATGTCGCTATGGTCAAGCATGCCATGACAAGGAAAACCTGGAACATGCAAAGCAGTATCAACACTGGTTCAGTCCCGAACAAACCGAGGACGGAAACAATGACGGTTCAGCTGACGAGGAGAATGAAAGTGAAGAAGATGACGATTCCGGCGTATTCTAGTTTGCATCCCGTCCTTTGCTCTTTGTGTTGTCTTTCCATTCCTTTACTTGCTATTGTATGGCCTTGCTTCTATGCGCTTTAAATCCCAAATCATGATATGGAAATAAATGTTTTCTTTCGTTTTGCGTTTACGAAACCTCTGCTGGCGTCTAAGAATCCCTTATAACTCAAGGATGCTTGCTCCTGACTTAGAGAGCAGCACATTCCAATAGTCAGTTAACGCATTTTTGCGTCAAATGAAATAGACACATTGACATGTGTTTTTGGATTTATTGTATGTTATTATGCACAATGGATGTGGTCTACTACAAGATCCGATTTTGGGTGGGGAATGGAGAACGCCATGTTGCTTTTACTACGAGTAGAAGTCAGACATCCGCGATCGTTCCTCATTAAACGCAGCTGTCGACCATTGCATATTCGCCACAAGCCATTTCGGTGGTCCATGACATAAGCATATAAGTCGTATCCTATTGATAATCAATGGAACATATGTATGTGACGAAGCTCATTATCACATACTGACAAATTGAAACTCGAATACCCTCAACTCCTGAGGGTCGAGGTTATGAAACCTGCCATCGGACCGCAGTAAAATCGCAGCGAACGGAGGGACAGCAGAGAAGCATTCTTACGTGTGATTGCTGTAACTGATATGACACAGTAGGATCTGATCAGCAGAAAAAAGTGCTTATCAGCATCCTCTTGTTAGTGAAAGATGAGTTAAACAATCTTTTCTGTGATGATCCGCATCTAATATGTAGAGTATCGAAGGGGATACTATCTCCGTCTGACATAATCAATATATGAGCAAAGGATCGCAAATTGTTGCTCGATCAACAACATTATGCACTCGTAAACCCTTAACGAAGCGTTTTTGATTCTTATCACTGTCTTACCATGCAGAAATGAAAAGCCTTAAATACTCGGCTTTGCGCAGAATTCTTTGGGGTCCCACGTTCAAAACATGTGTCACGAATCGGTGGTTACTGTTAACAAGAATGCACAAGTCGCTTACCCGGCTGTACGCCGGTCTCCAATTCCGGAAAGCTGGCGTGTTACGAACAGCGAGGAAGCTACGGTCATCTTCAACTTTAAGAACGTTGTGGCCAGCAAGCAAGAAGCCTACCTCGAGGTGAAAATCTTTTATGGCGAGAACAAGGTCGTCGCCGCGAAGCCAATCTATTCGCAAACCATCCCGAGCGGCTGGATCGTCATTGAAGTCTTGTTCGCCGATGAAGAAAGCCGACGAGAAGCGCTTAGGACCGGTTTGACAACGACTACGGGCGAGGTGGTGATTGCGGCCCCGCAGCTCCCCACGGGTTACTATTATCATGCGTCAGGCTTATTTAACTTGCCCTTGGAAACACCTGAAAAGGCGCTTGCAAGAATCCGAGCAGAAGTTCAGACTTACCTGGCAAGCGGAAGATGCGCGTACACGTCGATCGAAGACATTGTGCTGCAGCGCGATGCCAAGACAGGCTTTTATGAAGGAAACGCTACGGTCATTTTGAAAGGACCATTTACGCAAACACGTTATGGCGGATGGATCAACTTTGCCCAGGGAATCCAGGCCTCGCCGATCCAATCTTTCCGCGAATACTGCGGTAATTGCAAAATGTTGAACGATCACAGTGCGAACGATTGCTCTGTCTTTACGAGCACTAGGCGAGAACTCGTGTACTAAGCCAGTGTGCTTTTATCTTTTTACTTTAGCAACCAGCTTGATGCTCTAATAAAACTGCCTTCGATCCAGCGCTTGCCGTTAGCATAAATATCATGTTCACATTATTGGCAGGTTCTTTAGATGATTAGTGGGCTGTTTCTTTATAAGTTCTGCAGTTTTGGAAGTCGTGCACACTATTTTTTAGGTTATCCAACAGAATCTTCGTTAAGCACGACTAATAGAAAAGCAAACATTTGCCCATTGCGAATTACCACACACAACCCTGCGGTACTTATCTTTCCTCGGCTTTAATAAGATACCAGGGTCTATAGTCAACATATAACTAGGACGGTTTGCAAAGTACGGAGGGATGTTGCGTTGGAAGAATCAGAGAAAAGGATGGTGATGCAAAGGGAAACTTCTCATTGTTCGAAAAGGAACAGACGACACGCATGTCTTTCGAATATGTCATTGCAAGGGCAGACAAACACAGAGAATGCCAACAGTTCTATTAAACAAACTACCTCATTTTTTGTGTCAGAAAGATGATTGTCCGGTTGTTAATGTACCCTCTAAGACTTGTCTTTGGCATATAATTCTGCTATCCCTTCCAGCAATTTGTACAGTTCATACTTTGGAAGACCCACCTAGTGTGACGAAAACATGGATCCAGCGTCAAAAAAAAACGCTCGCTCATTCTATACTTTAATATCACGGAAACTTACGACGTTCCAATAGTCGCCGCTGATACTCTTCACGAAAACACCTCCATATCCTTGGATTCCGTATGCGCCGGCCTTATCAAGCGGTTCACCCGTTTCAATGTCTTTTTTCACAGGGATTGGTGAGCACAATATTTGTAATAAAACCTTCTGGACAGTACGAGTTATTTACATGCGTTAATTGTCTCGTCACTCAGTTCGCAGAATTTGATCTTGGTATAGCCAGTGCAGGTTCGCTCATGCGGTTCTTCGCGACCGTGTTTGAACAGGACACAGACTGCTGTCATGACCTCATGCGTGCTCCCGCTGAGACACTTCAGATGCATATAGGCAAGCTCTTTGTTACGAGGCTTTTCAAGAACCGTTTGACCTTGCACAACAATCGTGTCCACACCAATGACAATATCTGGATCCGGCAAGGATGGGTCTTTCTGTAATACGTATAGGCTGTCAATGGCCGATTATTTTTTCCACGGGCGGCGACAGCTTACCTTGCAACGTTCATATACTTCCTTTGCTTTCCATTCCGCATTGTCTTGGGCGAATTGAACAGGAACAGAATAGACACCTGGGTCATTGCAATCATCGACCAAAGTAGGGACTACTTGAAAATTGATACCCTGTGTCAATAGTTTCTCTCTTTTAGAGGCTTGAAGTATTGATCTGATCGGCTATGATCTTGCATTTCGCAGACAAAACTGTAAGGTACCATTTGAGTCAGGATTTCGCGTCTTCGCGGTGACGCTGAGGCAAGCACGATGGTCTTGTCCTCGAGCGGGCGCAGCGATGGCAATTTGAACGACATTATTCACTCCAGAACAGCTTGCTTTTTCAGAGACAAGCAGCTGCAGAACTCAGCCTTGGCTTGAGCTTATCAATGGTATTTGATGAGCCATCCAATCTTCGCAACTCTTACTGCTAGCAGAGCTTTATAGGAAGCCAAGCGCTGGTTTATCACCGTTCAGCAGTAGCAGTAGGACAGTTTGCTTAAAGAGTGATTATCTACTTGCATCTGTTTTAGCAAAGCTGAAAAGGGAGAGCATGAAGCTTGACAACAGATTATCTCGGTGGTTTCAAACATTTTCTGTGGCCATTTCTTATGATCAATCTTGGACAGGATAAGTACGGTATGCGTGACAAGATCAAGGGACAGACACCATTATTTTGACGACAACTTTAAGAAGACGGGGTACTCACATGATCAGTTCACAAGAGCTGAAAACAATGAATACAATTTTCTTTAAGTACCCTCATGAAATCCTCTTCTGTTTCCCATCGGTTAAGCATGGACCTTTTCATTCAGGACGGACGTTATCCTGGTGTCCGCCGCCACTGTATACGGGAGGAATGGAGGATTTCAACCAGCAGTGAACTCACCGTCATATTTGATTTCAAGAATTTTGTCAAAGACAAGGCGGAGGTATTTGCAGAGTTGTGTCGCTACTACGGAAGGGACAAGGTCCTCACAGCAAGATTAGTCGAAGAACCTACGATACCGGCAGCAAGGATCGTTGTCGAAGTTCTGTTCGCGACACGCGAACTTTGCCAAGACGCGGTCGATAAGGGGATGGCCACTTTAGCGAATGACGTGATTTCTGCTGCATACTCATTGCCTCCCAAAGACAGTTCCAAATGGCCTGACAGGATATTGACTTTTCGCAATCTTCCGCTTCTATCACCCGACAAAGCTGTAGAAGATATTGAAGAGCGATTTTGCATAGTCGCGCCGCCCGGCTGTTATTTCAATTACATAAACCCCGTTAGAGATGTTTTACTTCAGTGCGACCCGAAGACTGGAATTTACGAGGGCGTGGCGACGGTCATCTTTGCAGAATATCCCGGGGAAAAGAGAAATTTCAGTTGGGGAGAATATCCAATGTAGCCCTTCACGTTTACTCTACTGTTACTGTCGTCAGTGCAAAGTCATCAACGATCATCTCACGGATCAATGTGAAAGTTGAAGTCAATCAATGTTTAGAGCACTTCAAAACAGTTAATTAAATCAAACTGATCATCGGACATCTTCGTGTTTGCTTTGACGTGTTGCCGAAATCATTGTCATGGTACACAGGGGATACGATTTACCCGTTTGATTATCCGGTGCTGTAAGCGTTATTCCACGCAATTGTCAGGGAGCTGCTGAAATAACGTTCGTAAAACACGATTCTCAAACTTGCGCATATCACGGACTCCATGTAAGACGTTGCCCACGATTTATCTGACGAATATGGCAGATTTCTGACAGGAAATCACCCCAAAACCACCAGCAGCCACAGTAGCTCATCGACTCGCGTCTTTATATGCGTTCAATGTAGCCGGTTTCGTCCAGACGTCTACATAGACAGCCCAAGAAACCGGAAGCGAAGCGCTTCACCGTTACATTCCCTGCGATGTGACCTGCTCAGCGAATACTACAAGAATGTCTACTTCTTGAAATGAGTCTTTGTCTTAATATATCTTCTTGAGATAGTGTCATGATGCCGCCCCTAATTCCACGTGTGTTGAACATTAATTGCTCGAGTAGCTTATGCTTGCTTGCCCTGATTAGAGCGGGACATTCCACGCCAATAGATGGCTCGTTTGCTTTTCGTTTCTTCCAAGGTCGCGTATCAAACTGAAGAAAATTCGAACCATGTTAATGGAAACGTAGAAAAGGCGATGCATATTTTCTTCGCGGAACACGCGTGAATTTCGCCAGAGATTCGATGAAGTGCACGGCTTTGAAGAACGAGGTTTCGTCAATAGACTGCAGTCTCACAAGCAACGTCACTTGGATTTCATTTAATGTCCGTCAAGGTGCTTGGTGTACTTTGTTTTTTGCAAATAACGAGAAGCTCACCTCCCCACTCTTAAAAACCATGGTAAATGGCAGCAGTTTCTTTTTAGGAAAAAGAAGAGAGAAGTCGTAACTCTCTACTCTCTTACGGTTTTAGCCCGTCCCGTTTGAAGCACTCATTCCTTTCGGCATTATGACCGGCATGTTCGTGGTTACCGCCACGGGTTTAAACATTACCAGATATTACTCGAACGACAGAAAGGTACTTGACGAGTGTTCGACTGGGCCTTGGACCCGGCACGCTGACGAGCTGAATGCGTAGCCTACTCGGTACCACCTCGATACTTGGGAGAAACAAATGATGGAACGCGACAGACGTCTGACGGGATCAGTGCGTGGTCAATCGGTATGTTGTTGGTTTGCAATGTCGCGGCGTACACGACTCATGCCGATATATCTTGGTTATTATAGGCCGAACCCATCGCACCACCAGAGTTTGCTACTAATAGGTAAACTTGTTATTTTTATCATTGTCCAAGTAAAATCGCATATTCATTTTTCTGTCGTAATATAGTGTTTGGTACTTGGAAAAACCAAGACTGCAGTAGAATGGTCATCCATGTTTTTATTAACAAACGAAAAGAGGAAAAAACGGGCAGAATACACCAATTTCTAGACAACAAATATCGAAAACTTCAGCAAAATTTGCACAGTCTGCCCTGACCTGCAGCAAAGAAAGAGAAAAGGTGTGCGAAAAGGGGAAATCAAAGATGGTATAGACAGCCGGGATGGCTATGGAATAGGGATACTTGTCCGAAATGACAGTAGGGAAATGAAGCTGGGATGAGTGGCGAGAATAGTGAGGGTGGCAAAATTAGTTGAATATGTCAAAATTGTGGAGTTCTATGGCAGTTTGGATACCATCAGGCGACTGCTTTCGTTGCATTATTACAATTGCCTTGGTATCATCGAACTGTAGCTTCCATACGGTTTTGGCTGGCAACGTAAATGATCGAACCAAAGTCCCGGTCTCCAGATCCCAGAGTTTGACACGTCCGTCGCTTCCACCGCTGAGAATACGTCGTTCATCAAACTGTAAACATGTCACCGAGTTATCGTGGGCGGATATACGATGCTTGCATTCGTAATTATCGAGATCCCATACGCGAAGACAACCGTCTGATCCGCCACTTACTAGAATGGATGGATCAGAGGGCAGAAGCTGTAAATGTCCAACGAGCGACGTGTGTCCATAAAGGGTAGACAGACATTCTCCTGAAGTTGCTGACCAAACCCGGATATTAGAATCGAGCGATCCTGTCACGACACGTGCCCCATCAAACGCCACAGCATATATTTGGGAATGATGTCCAGTAAAGATGTGCAGGCATTCACCAGTCTCGAGATCCCATAGACGGGCGGTGCTGTCGTAAGAGCCCGACGCCACTTGGTTCCCGTGGATATCGATGCACCGTACACTGGCTTGATGGCCTAAGCATAAATGGCGTAGAGTACCTTGTTCGATATCCCAGATGCGTAAAGTTGTGTCGCGTGAACCGGTCACTGCTAACTTGGCGTCGCGCATTTTTAAGCATCGAATGGTTGATGAATGACCTCGTAACACGTGACGCAATCGTCCCGTCGAAAGTTCCCAAACACGAGCTTCCCTGTACGCAACGTAGTTCCATGAGTAAAGGCCACCTTTTGTTATGATTTGTTCTGCTCTTACCTATCACATCCGCCAGATACGAGCACATATTCATCGTCGCTTACTTTTACAAACTGCAATGCCCAAACGCCGCCCTCATGTCCCAACAAGGTACGGATGTGATTGCCTGTATTGCTATCGAAAACCTCGATGCGGTGATTGTCACAACCGACAACGATGAAAGGATCTTGCACTTGCAAGCTGGTAACTAATGCTGTGCCTATATTGTTCCGGCACGATGTTACTTTGCCGCCCTGTCTCCATGCCCTGTCGATACTGTATCTGCACCTATAGTACTCTTTGTAAGAGCGTATATGGGGTGTCTTTGGCAATGCTAATGATATAGAGGATGACTTTGGTCGTCTGTGTCGGTGGTAGTGCTTCATGCAGAGATTCTTCCATGTTGATTCGTCTTTCAATAAAGTGTTCCAGAATGTTGATACTCGAGATGCCCGAGCCAGTGTGCGAGGGTCATCAATAAATGACAAGACATGAAGTGACAATTCGACTGGGAGCTGCTTCAAAAAGTCAATCTTCAATCTCGGAGCAATCAGAGTATGGACAAAGGCAAGGAGTTGATTGTCACAGCAACTGAGTACTTCGGACAAGAATTCACGCTTTTGCTGCTCGTTCAGTTGCATAAAGATGGTCTTGGCTTTGGCAATGTAGTCGAGACGACTTTTGTCAAGCCCGCAAGATGTCGGCGGATGGTTCCCCATGGAAAGATCTACATACGATGAACGGAACCGTGGAGACGGTCGACAAGAGGTTTCGCTGACTGTGCTGCTGCTACTACTAGTACTGCTGGTTGGTGGGGTTGCAGGTGGGGAGAGTTCCTCTGGTAGGCACAAGTCCATGGAAGAGAAAGAGTATCAGGGGTTGGAAAAAACAAAGACGGTTGGATCAAAAATGCGATATTGATTGGAGCCAAACAGGCAAGGGATGACTTGCAGGACTTTTTTCCCTGCTTGCAAAGTAACTCTGTCTGGGTGAGCATCTCTGGCATATGGCTTGTACATTTCAGGCAATCCGTCAACATTCAGCACAAGGACGATTATTTCTACCACCGTCTAAAAACTGAACGTTCAAGGAATGACCCATGTCTGCCCGAAATGTACATACATCATTTGGCTCATAATACCCACTAAACCAAAATGAATACGAATAATAATTACCGGATTTTTCCTTGGAATTTACGCTATTTGAACCTTTTTTTTTTCGCCGCGATCGAAAAGCCTTTTGCGCACTAGTCTCAATGTTTATACTTTGCACAGAGAGTGGACTCTTT
>JSYX01000229.1:0-25576 GCA_000787465.1 Thermomucor indicae-seudaticae
ACTCTTGCCGATTATTTTTATCTTTGTGAAACTAGTCTTATCCAAAAAGAGATTCTATTCTCAGTTCCTGAACCACCCTGCTTGAGAGTACCCTTAAAATGGAGCGGACTTAGAAATCAGAAAATTGGCACTTTTTCAAAATGTTTCCCTGACTTAAGGTGACGCGCACCATAATCTTAAGGAATTTAGAAAGCTAGAAACTTCAGCTGGACTGTGTATATCAGAAAACTGCTGAATGGCGGCGAGGTCCTGATGGTGCTGGAACCTTACGCAATGCACGTGGAGTTCTGAAGCGAAAAAAAAGAAAAACGTCTGTTCGTAGTGATATTCATTGCCTTATTGACAGGCTATCCCAAGTCGGCCAGAAAACAGCGGCAAGATCAACGAAAAGCAGCGTCCAGGGCAGAGACATCAATCGTACCAAGCAATCATGCAGAATCCAGCGTCAATACTGCTGTTAGATTGCACTGTCAAAGTTGACATGCAGAATGCTTCTTTTTTTTTGCGTAGTGGTGAGGACCTTGACATAAGATCAATCCACAATACGTAAATGATCGTGCGCCTCGTAACCATTATTATTATTATTGCAATCTTTGGCGATCCTTTGCTACAATGGAAGCTTTTCGCGTATGAGAGCTAGCGGAGGAATTACTATCAGCCGTCTTGAACAGCTTCATTTGCTCTTGCACATCTTCCAGCATTTCAAGTGCCATCTGATACATTTCGGTCCCTTCCTTGTTATACATTAACGAATTCGTGAGCATCAAAACCACATCACGTTCAAACTCCACAGTCGTTTTGATAACCTGAATCATCATCGTCATTAGCTGTTTCTTTCTTTTCGCATAAAGTCGATTCTCTTACCCCATCACGGATCCTGCTCTTGATCGTCTTGAGATCCATAGGATGCTTCACAATATCGTAGTACGATGGCGCAGTCGCTTCCTTGATCGGATTCATAAACATCGCCCCATTCTTGTGGTTGGCGATCTCACGCCACAATAACGTGATATTCTTTTGCCATGACTTTTGCTGTCGCTGCTCATCACTGGATCTTTGCTGCTGCTGCTTTTTATCCGAGTAAGATGCTGGAGGTGTCGCTGCATTGTTCTCGCTACCTTCCGTTGCAGGCCGCTCTTCCGCTTCCTCCTTTGGACCCGCATCACCGGAATCCGTCGGTGCTGACGCGCCTGTTTGATCTTTGACTGGTCCAGTAGACTGTGTTAGGGTATCCTGGGCTATTGACGTCTCTAACGAAAATAAAGTTGTTCTCTCGTCCTTACATTCGCGGTATTCAATAAACCCTACCTGCAATTTGACTAAGTGCTGGTTCAGAAGGAACAGGTTCAGGGCTGGGCTTCGACAACAAGTTCTCGATGCGCGGACGCTTGCTTTCATTAAATATTCGTTCTACCTCTTCTTCTTCTTCTCGACTTCGTTTCGAGTCTTCGCGTTCTGCAAACTGTGACTGTTCTGTAATCGGTAATGTGCCTGTGTCGACTTCACGGTTTTCTGCGAGCGAAACAGTAGCCGCGGTTCCCGTCGTTAGTGTTGAAGGGACTGTTGTTGTAGTAGACGGTGGTATTGGTGCTTCTGTTGCTTGTGGAAAGCCTACATCCGTCTCCTGGACGGCAATATTCTCTCGTGGAAACTGCTGCGCAGAAGTCTGTGCTATTTGAGGGACTTCAGTTGGCGAACTAACCGCGATGGGCTCAGGTGGTAGCTGTTGAGTCATAGTGGGAGGAGGAGAAGGTGGCGGTGGTACTGTGGTGCTCTCAGGCATTTCATCTTGCTTTTGAACTACTGTCGTCTCCATTACCATAGGTTCTGCATTATCCAAGTCAACGTCTTGTTTTGTTATTTGCAGATTCGTGGTCTCTTGGGTTGTCGAAGGTATGGTGGATTCAGACGGCGCTGTAATGTACGAGGATCCAGCTGGTACGGCCAAACCACTAGGGCTTGGTTGAGGACGCGTATCCTCCACCGTAATAGGTCGACCCATATCCTCTACATTAAAAGATTCAATATCTTCAGCGGGTTGCTGTTGATCAGCCACTAAAGCAGTCGCATTTGCTGTTTCAGGAGTTGGTTCTGGAACGGGCGGTTGTGAAGGGGCCAAAGTTTCTTCTTCTTCTTCTTGTTGAGCAGTCTTTATTGGCATGGTCTCGGAATGTGGTTGTTCTAAAGGAGATGGTTGCTGTTCTTGCACTGGTGGCGGCTGTTCTTGCTGTGTTTCTGGATTCTGCTCTTTGTACATTTCCAAGAGTTTTTCATCCCATTTCCCAGCGCGAATTTCGTCAATTTCTGCGACTATGGCCAGAAATTTGTCTTCGTCTTCTTTAATAGCACGCTTTAACTCTTCCATTCTCTGCATATACAACTGTCGTGCTAATTTAACGACCGGTGGCATGTCCTGTCCAGTAGTACTCGTACTTGACTTGGTCTGCCGTCTTCTCAACGAAATTGATAAGCAATTTGGGAAAAAAGATCGTTGCTCTCTATACATACTTTTCCGTCTCCAAATTTTCAATCATCAAGTAATACTGCAGCGAACAGCTCTATAATGTGCGTCCCAAATATCCCCAATGAGAAATTCTCCCAGGTCACGAACATGCTCGGGCGATGCTTGCCTTTTGATTAAAGAAATCTGGCTGCCGTTTCAACATGGTGTGTTGCTTCAAACTGCGAGCAATTTGGAACCAATTGTCTTCTCCAAACTTGTACACTGCCTGCGCTAGCAGCAATTTCTCCAGGACGGTCCATTCTGCTGTTGCCATTTGATTTCTGGTCTTGTCGAACTTGTCCAAACTGACGTTGCACTGCGCCCATTTTGAACCACCGAAATTTCAAGCTGTGGAAATCTTTTTTGTCCCGTTTGCCCATACTTATCTCCGTTTTGCGATGCAAACACCAGAAGAAGAAAGAGACGGTGACTTCACATTCACAATCCCAAAAAGCGTGTCCGTGCTTTCTCAAGCGACGAAGCGTGACACTTGGCAAAGTGCGACCAGTTCTCTGCATGACGACAGCCAATCAACAAACTTTTATGAACGCGCACACTCCATCGTAGAATGGGACTCTTCGGTACAATGCAGAATGTCTTTTAGCACAATGAGCATGGCAAACTGACGATCATGTTTATACATCCAGCAACATTCAGCGGCGTCCGCCATTCTTCAAATGTCCCCTCGTTCTCCTGCATCACCCTTCATCACGCAACGTACACCATTATCGCCCTTCCAGCTTCACAACAGCATACCTGTCTCGTCGTCGCAATACAGCACAAACAAAGGCAATGTGGGTTCACAGGATGCCGATAGATATACCCCGTCGTCCAGAAAGCGCGACTTGAGTTCGTATTCCAATCGGCATTTTACAGGTAAATAATACACCTCATTATCCATGAAACAGTGCAGCCCCACTCAATAAGGCATCAAAAGTACGGCCTCCATCCGACCTTCCCACGGAAAAATATTATACTGCTATTCCTGCGCAAATGTCTCCTGCGCAGCGGATGCGGCAATTGATGACATGGTGTCTGCATTATCAAGAGCAAAAGATGAAGTCGGAGAGCAAGGCATACGGTATAACGAAAGAGAAACAATTAGCCGATCGAATAGGTGAAGTAATAAAAGACAAAGGAATGTTAGCAGTGATAATAATAATGATAATAAACTGCCACCCATTTAGCTAGTCGGATACGAGCGAGGTTGATTCATGATATGCTTAATGGTCAAATTGAGACTTCACCATGGCATTCACAACCGAGAAAGGTAAGCTTCTCGATAATAATAATAACAACAATGAGCAATTCTCAACTGACATGAGAAACTTCAAGAAACCCCATTTGGACTTTTCGTTAAAGAAAAAGCATCCACGTAATCAAGAAAACGAGGAAAAGATTCGAAAATATAAGCAATGTATTTCAATGTACGTTGCACTTTTCTGCAGTATGACGATTGTGCTAAAACGACCAAAAATATGCAGGTTGGAAAACGAAGACCAATTATGGCAGATGGTACAAAGCGACCTCTACGGATATCATGCAAGGCTATTAGACAAGTACAGTGGCGGTGCTTCATCATCAAGTGGGAAAGAACATGTCACACCCGATATCTTGGACGCGCTGGATGAACGACAAAAGGCATTTTTGGAGCAGATCAAAGAGAATAATACAACAGATGCCATCATTGCCAAGACCGCATCCGAAATGGATATGCATATTTCAAGGTTACGACAAACTCTGAATACCCTGGACCAACTCCAGCAACATGCACAATCGTTTGCTGATAAAGTCTGGGCGGAGGTGCCGCGTCTCATGGATCCCAGACTACGGTGTTTATCTCTCGAGAGGCTCAAATATACCCCTTATTTGAATCCGGATGAGGCACAGAGAGACATGGAGAAAGAAATTTCTGTAGAGGTCTTGAGAATGTTATCGCGTTCTGAAAGAAAACTGCCGGAAGAAACATGACTTTTTTGTTACGCGCTGGTTTCTGTCCTGCTTTTTTTAGGCAGCGACAAACGATCTTGATTCAGACACAACGTAATCTCTTGGTCTGCATTGCTTGATCATGAAATTTGGGCGACAAAAAGAAGATAGCACGAGCGTGCCATTATTTCAAAATGTGGTTTTTCAGTTTCATAAGACGTTGAGTGTGCATAAGCAGCAGCACGTAAGATTGAATTGAACATTACTCGAAATCCACGAATGTCGAAATAATTGCCTGGAACGCAGCTCAAAACCCTCCTTGAAGAAAACGGTGCCGTCGCTGCGACGAATGCGGAAATCAATGATTTGGACACGAGCACACCGTCCAACGTGACGCATATAATATCTCTCAAGAGTCTCAATACTGAGAAGAGCGAGGATGACCAGGGAAAACCTCCGTTTGTGGTCACAGTGCGTTTGGTTCAGCAGTCGGTCGAGAGATAAATATAAAACTCATGAAACCTTTTCTTTTAGCCTCAATGGGTGGAAGCAGGTGTACGAAACGGCTTCGTGCACGAGTAAGTCGTATGCTGCATGAATAAAAAAAAAACCAATCATGTTGACACCCACCGTTCAAGTCCAGAGTTCTATTTACCCAGCCCTGAAAACTTCTTCTCTGGCGTCGTTGTGTGCGCGACCGGGGTGAGTCTGGCTGGCTGGCCGGCCAAGTTGCGGTTGCTAAAAGGTTATATTGACTTGTGAGCTGTAAGATACCTAAAAATGACATTGAGACGATATACGGAGGTGTATTGGCAAGCGGTGGCCAGTTTCGAACAGAGCTCGAAAATGACGTGACGCATCTGATCATCTTGGTACCAGAGGGGGTTTGTATACAGCCGATCTGAAAATGGAACAAATGATTTCCTGATCTTGATCCCATAGGAAATGTATCAAAAAGCATTGAAAAGAGGTATCAAGGTGGTTCTTCCGCATTGGGTGGATCGCTGCTTCAAGTTACGACGTTTTGTCCGCGAAGTATGTAAAGTCCAAGAGAGGTCACCAGAGCTATTATTAATGGCTTATTTGTGTTTAGGATCTGTTTCAGTTTCCAGATCCACCTGCTTTGCAGGACCAAACGTCTCCTAGACTGGAACGAGATATGATCAAAGAAGAGGAATCGGAGGCCAACAAACCTCTGCAGGGTTTAATCTATCCGTATCCGCACAAAATGTTGCTGATGACGACAAGGGCTGAAACGAAATTTTTGGCCGGGAAACGCTTCTATTTTGACCCTGAGCTGGGTATCGAAGAGGAAATGCAAACGGATCTCGCCAATGCTCTGGAGGATGCTGGCGCAACGATAGTCAAGGAATACGAGCCAGAGCAAGTGGATGTCGTGGTGACAAAGTACCGGTCAACCAAAGCATATATTAGAGCATGCCAAGATAGCAAGACGGTCGGTACCGTTTGGTGGGTAACAAATACATTGGCGCGTCAACGCTTCGAGTCACCAATGCGCACGCTTTTGGACTACCCTGTTCCCTCTGGCGGTATTCCGGGCATGGAAAATCTGGTATGGCGCGCAAATGCAGGTTGATGTCACAAAGACTAAACCAAGTAACTGTTACAATGGATAGTGTATCACGCTCACCGGCTATAAGAACATCGCAAGAGATTTCTTACGGCGATTGGCAGCCCTTTGTGGTATGAGATTATCTCCCTCGCTAACAAAGGAGACGACCCATCTTATCTGCGCTAGGTAAATACCATGTTCGTCATGATGAATACATTTGTTTATTAAACTTTGTATTGCGCAGTAAAAACTCCAGGAAATATTTACAAGCTCGTCAATGGAACATTTCCGTAGTGAATCACATCTGGCTCGAGGAATGCTATCAAGGCTGGGTGTACAAGTCAGTCGCTGACGAGCGGTATGTCTATTTCCCAGGCGGAAGTATTCTGAAAGAGCTTGTGGGACAGACGCCGATTCTACCTGAAGTCGTCGAAGCATGGTGGAAAGATCCAAACAACCCGCCGAAAGAGGTACCACGAAGGCCTATGCAGCATCCTCCTTGGGACAGTCCGATAACCATTGATACGGAGAAGACGGAAGAGCGTGATACCCCGAGTGTATCAGCGACCCACCCACGCAAAGCAGCCCTCGAAGCCAGCGCAACGCTTCATGATATTGTGGTGCCTGATATGAATCAATATCAAAAGGAACGCAGGAACAAAAGGGCACGGTCGGTTGAATTGACAGATTCTGACACAAAACGACAACGAACGGAAGAGGATGCTGCTGCCGCGGCATTAGAACAACCAGCCGAAGAAACGTCAGTGGTACCAGGGCGGCTGGAGACCGAAAAAGAGGCGACGGATTCAGACGAAAATGCAGCTGTTATGACAGAAATACACGAAGAAAAGCCAAAGGACGAACGGACGACTGCAGTAGAAGCTCACAAGGAGGAGAAGGCGGCTCAACAAGCAGCCAACTCCCCTGAAACTATGGACAAGCAGAGAAGTCCATCTCCAGCACCGAAGTTACAATACCCTACTATCCAGGAAAAAGCAACTCTTCCCATATCACCGGAACCTGAAACATCCACACGACCAGAAAAGAAACCTGCAACGACCACGCGTAAAGCGGAACCATCACCTGAACACGAAAAACCTGTCAAGCGCCTGCGGGAAAAGGACGCTGAACAAGGTCCAAAAACATACAAAATTGTTACAACAGGCATACAGCTAACTGCAGAAGAGAAATCGGCAAGTAGAAGAGCAGATTTTTCCGTCCAGAGACTGCTACTAAACCATTATCGTTGGTTATTATTAGGCGTTGCGTCGATTAGGTGCTCATATGACAGAGAATGTTGCCAATGCGACCCATTTAATTGTGGAGAAAAGGGCCCTGCGCACACCGAAATTTTTGTGCGCCGTCAATCTCGGCTTAAGAGTTTTAACAATCCGCTGGATCCATGAATCGATCAGGAAAAAAGCATGGCAGGACGAAGAAAAGTATGCTGTAAAGGATCCGGACATGGAAACGAAATTCAAGTTTGATCTTCGTGAAAGCCTTGAGAAAGCGCGTGAAAACGTGGTTGTGGAACCAAAGAAGAAGGCAGCGCATGGGGTTTGGCTGGCCGACTACGACGTCTGTCTGCTACAATCTAGCAAGAGTGTCCTGAAAGAGGTGATCGAGACAGCTGGCGGGAAAGTCATTCCGAAACCGAACGCACGTCGCTTAAGAGAATTAGGAGAGTCCAATCGGCAAAAACTCTTGGTATTATCTACAGCAGAAGAAAAAGACAAGTGGACAGAATTCACAAGACTAGGTATACCGATATATGATGTTGAATTAGTGATTGTAGGCGCTCTTCGACAGCGATTGGATCTGGAAGAGTTTTGCCTTGCAAAGTAGTATGTTGTACGTCAAGTATATTTGCAAAGAAACACAGTTGCATAGCACTTCGTAATTGGGCTTCTTCAGCGTATGTCCGCAGAGCACTGATGACCTTCTGCTAGGCACAAGCATCAGCTTGTAATTCGGGTATTCGTCTCATCCACTTTTCTCACTTCGTCCGACCAATTGTTTTAACTCGTCTCAAAATGTGCCTGACCAGTTCAAAAGTAGCGAATGATTTCAATTTAGTTGTTAAAGCTGGCCGGATATGTCTTGAAAGAGTCCAAACTAAAGGACGTTGACGACGCACGTCAAGCCATTCAGCAACGGAATATTCCTGCCACTTATTCTCCATTTCTATCATTGAAAAGGAGCACTCCTCTATCTCAGTTCTTATTCTTTTCCCTCTTGTGGGTAGGTAAAATTGATATTGTTTTTACTATGACGGAGTGAAACAAACGGTATATGAAAATGGGTTGAGCACACTTCCTCTTGTGAGTATGTCTTGAGTCAATAAAAGATATTAAGTGTTCCTCCAGCCGGGTAAACCAGAGTAATTAACATTCCATTATAAAGAAGCAGAAGCTTCGTCCTCGTCTTCTTCTTCTAGGATTTCCTCGTCGCTTACTACGCCAAAATCGTTTTCGCTTCGTACATCTTCCTGGTATTCTGGTGCACGCTTTTCCGTTGTAAAGATGGCTGTGTGCGTCGCCGCAATCTAATGAAAGCAAAGCTGTCATTATCCTCCTCGACTTAAGTTTTCACACATTCTTGTGACTTACTGAATTGATACGTTCGCAGAACGCATTGAATTCTTGCTCCGTCTTGCAATAAAAGCCCAGGAGCATGGATGGATCAAGATGCGAAATATGGATTTTTCGCGGGATCGTGCAATGATACGTGTCCAGATCGGCATCACTGTATTCTGCGACATGTTTTGTTTCTAGGGCTGCTCTTGAAAAGTGAGGATCCATGTAGACCAGTTCGTCACCCTGAAGTCCTACGAAATAAAGAGACGAATTGGGCCGTCCACTTTTTTTTAAACACTTCATGTCAGCAAAGCAAAGCAAAGAGACTGGACAGTGGGTAGAGTGTTTGCTTACCCAGCGATACCCACAAACCAAGGCAGCTCGAAACACGCTTTGAGCGCAGGGTAATAGGTTGGATGAAGTTGGTCTATGCCTAGCCGAATGGCTACCAGGATAAGAACGGATCGGAAAGGCTCTGGCCCTGGTTGATGATGCGGCAACGCGCTAGGTTTAGGCGTAGACCCTTCATAGATAGCACGCGCTTCTTCATCATCCGTTCGTCGCTGATGCCAACAGTAACCAAACTCGCCTCGCGGTCGTACCCCGGTCGCGACATCACGTACGTCGTCTCGATACACTACGCCATCCGTAGCAATGTATACTGCTAGACGCGCTGCTGGGAAATCCGAAACAAGCGCCCTGCATAGGACTATTCGTGAATTCTGTTGTCCTCTACGTTTTCTACAAGAGCTAATACTTACAGAATGACTTGGCTGATGGTGCTGGGACCGAACCATTCACCAATGTTTTTACCAAGCTGCTTGCCTAACAATGCAATACGATGGATCGAAAACGGCGCGCGAGGCGATAATTCATCGAGGAACCACTGGATAATCTATATATAGATCTAGTTCAACAATTCATGCTCATCTTTTGACTGATCCATATATATATTTGTTTCATACCTTGCGGTACTCTTGACATGGCTCGTTTGATTTTTTGCGTCTCCAATCTATACAACTGTTTAAGTTTTCTTTAAATTTGACTTGGCCGCGTATATTGGGCGCGCACCTCGTCCAAGAAAGTGAATCAAGAGGGCATTGGCTAGCAAGCTCTGTCCACTGCGGAGCATGCATCCCCAGCCAATGTCGGTGGTATATGACGAGGGTCGTATAGGAGGGTAGTTGTGACGATAAGTCATCCAGAGCCGGGACGTGAAATCGTCATAAAAGTCGGGAGGCCAAAGCAAGGACATGTTGAACGACGGTGCTGCTCCATTGCCACTTGTTGTGCCTGTCTCTGTCTCTCTCTCTGTGTGATTACCAAACATGGGCTGCGATTGTGCATCCAGAATATCTTGCTGCATGTGCTTTACGTCAGACGGCGAAATGTCGTAACGACGTCCCAACAGCCAGATGCATTTTTCCTCGTCGTCATTCGAACACAGGAGTGGTGGTGAATGTTGCCACAGGTTGGAAACCCAATGACCAAGCTTCAGCGGTATTTCTGCTGCCAAATAAGTTGAATTGGTCAAGAGCTTCTCTCGCAATGGCGCAGAACTGGGGTGGTTGCTGTTGTGTGGTTGAGGCAAACGATCGGTGTCAGATAATCTGGAGGACTCCTCCGACGATGAGCAAGACATGTGCTGCGGCTTCTCACACACACACCCCTTGGAAAGAAAAGAAAAGGAAGGGGGAAAAACTGAAAAGATATTTCACGAGTTATGTCACGCCAGCGTCTGCATGAAAAAACGTTTTGTAACTGGGCAATGCGCGGAGTTCTTGGATTTGCTAGCTGTGTGGAAGAGGACGTGGCGGCAGTACCTGGCATAAGCAGCCTTGCCAAATCACTATTCCAGTCGGTAAAACGCCTTCTCCATCTTTTAACCGGAAACTCTGATCACTAAAATGGTCTTCGAGTTTACTCTGGTGAAAGGGTCAGTAGCACAATTGGCCATCTATCTGACAGTGCACCACAACCAAGAGCGGCATCATTTGTAACAGTGTGTCCTTTAAGGAAAGGAGAAGACCATGATGAGACTAATAAGATAGCAAGTTCCATTCTCGTGTGTATATATATGAACGCACGACAATGGTTTTTAACTTTAAGGTGCATGTCCCTGACTACTGACTGACTGGATGACATACTGCCGCATGTCCTGTCATTAAAGCCGTCAAAGGAGATACGAAGCAAGGACATAGTATGGCCAGTCAAAGTCTCTTTCTTTTGATATTTTATTGCAAGGAATATGCGTACTCTCTAATTGTTACAGCATGAAGCGGGTTAGTTAGTTAAAGGCTTGGTGGCGGGGGTGTTTGGCATTTCCTTGGTTGGTTGGGCATCTAGTCATTGTCATTTTCGACCGTCTTTCCTGGTGCACCGATCGGTACGTTGGGCATAAAGTCAAAGCCTACGCCCATATCATCTTTGCCCGGTATCTTGTCACTCGTCATGTGACGACGCAATGCCTCGTGCTTGAGCTCGATCCATTCCTTCAGGCCAAACAACTCATCCTGTTCACCCGTTCCGCTGTCAAAGGCATCCAAAAAGTCCTCGCCCGTCCAGGGTCGCGTGGTCCCCGCAGTCATCCGTTCCAGCGTCCTGTCCCACACCACATCGCGCTGGATCATATAAGCCAACGCATCAATGCGAGGGAAAAGCACGTCCGGATTTGTCAGTCGCTCGTCCATCTCACGCACAATCGCCTGGTATTGCTTGACCAGCACAGGCTCAAGCTTCATCGCTTCCCAGAGATACGAGTGGATCTTGCGATTCGCCGTAAAGTCCGTCCATTCACCCGTCAAGAGCTGCTTCTGGTCTTCTTCAAGCCCGTTGCCGAACGTATAGTCGAAATCCATCGGGATCATAATGTACTGGTCCGTTTCCGGGTCTCGGTAGAGGGCAAAGTTGTTGCCAGAGTACTGCACCGCGTCCCAATTGCCAGTGATCCATTCCAACGCAAGCTGACGCAGGTAGCTGTCGACATCGATGAAGGTCCGCCACGCTCGCACAGGATCGTCAACCTTGTGTGGATCGTACGCCTTGATAAACCGGAAAAACTCAATCAGGTTTTCCATGGCCGACGATGGCTCCTCCTCAGACTCTTCGTTCTTGACCTTGTACACTTTAGGATCATAGGCCTCTTCGTTTTCCCCAAGATACGCAAAGTTGGCTGCGTAATCTCCCTTTCCTGCGTCCCCTTGTATGATGGAGCCCAGTTGAACGTCTTGATCACCCTGGTGGATTGTTTGACGGACAAAGCTGCAAGTTCATCGTAGTTGGTATATCAATCAAAAACCGGATTATGGTGAGCGGGGCAACTTGCCTTTCAGAACCACTATCGTCCATGAGCAGATATAATCCGACAGGCGTGCGATTAATGTAGAGCCTATATATATGTATACGTACATACACACTGAGCTCAGAGACTAGCTCGACCAGAAAAGGCATAGTTTTCTTTATACAAACCGGACATAAGCGCCATGGGCAGCCAGAACACCCGATGCTTCCAGGAGATCGGTATACAACTTTTCTCGAACCATGGTAGGATCCGTGGGCTCTGATCTCAGCTTGAGTTCCCAGCGGTTGTAAAGTCCATCCGTATCAAGAGGAATCTTTAACTTGTACGGGACCTTGGCCCATTTCTTGCTCGAGTGTCCGCCCACTTTAAACTTGATGTTTTCAAATCGCTGAATGTCATTGTAGCTACACTTGCTTTTAAGTTCCGGAAACTTTTTTTTGTAATACAGTCAGTCTCTTGTCTTACCTGATGTAGGTCATATTGGCATGAACTTTGGCCAGGTCCTTGTCAAATTTGTTGGCGTGCATTCTTTGAATGTCTGCATCGTTGGCTTCAATATGGATGGTGGCGATGGTTCCTTCTTCGAACAGGCGCGAGGAAGGCGATGATGACCCGTAACGGAAGTTGTAGATATGAGGGAGACTGGGTAGGCTGATTTTGTTCCATGGACGACCGTAAGTCTCGTGGAACGTGTGGTTCGCGTTTTCGATTGGGGGTCGTTCAAAGGGTTCAAAGTGAACAATGTTTCCTTGTTTCTGGTCAAGGATCACATAGCGATAAGGTTTGTCTGAGGGCGCAGTTCCGGAATACAACAATGGGACGGATGGGTTGGCATCCAATGCATATACGTCTTCGCCTATGGCGACACCAACACCGTGCGCGTCAGGGTCCGGGACACTGACTACCACCTGATACGTGACCGGATGGGTGCCAGCCAAAACGCCTTTGAACACTTAGCGCAACGTCCCCCCACCCTCTCCATGGTGTTTCTTCCTTACTCGTCAACGAAAAAAGCAGCAATAATAAAACCCACAGCCTCATCGAACCTTTGGAGCAAGTAGGAGAGAAAGGATGGTTTCTGGCGGTTTCCCTCTTGGTTTTTTTATTCATTAAATAGATCGGCTATTTTATATCGAGAGCTTCGGCGCGGTTGCCTTTAAAATTGGGGAAACATTTTAAAGGCGGTATGGATACTGACTACCATTATTATTATGCATTAAGCGTGAGTCGTATAAGCATGGCAAGGGACCTGGGTCACTCGGCCGCTCGTAATCTCTAGTGCTGTCAGTTGGTTGCCGTAGACGCATCCAGTGTCGAGGCCGAAGCTGTAGTCTTTAAGCTGCAGACCGCGTGATGCCTCGTGACCGTAGTAGACCTTGGTGGCATTCCCATTGCCGCGTTTCCTTTGTGCTTCGTTCCATGCCTCATCCCATAATAGCTTTCCTGACTTGTGTCTGGACGGAACTCCGTTGCTATCTATCGCTCGCATATTCATGACCCAGTATGGATCTTGATCTGGCAGTGATTTTGCGGGATCCAGTCCAGCGTGGACGACGACGGCCTGGAAAGATGGCAAGACAAGGATCATTGGACAGCTCACGAGGTAGTCATAATCGGCATCTGTCATTTCTCTTTTATATGTTGCCATTCCGTTTGAGCTCTTGGACGCCATGGTGAGAATTGCGCTAGTTACCTTGCAATCGCTCCGTGGTAATTGTCCAGTTTGAGAGGGTCTGCCACCGATCCTTCCGGCAACAACACACCAGCACCAGTTATTTCTTGGTTCGCGTTGTAAAAGGTTTTGAAACGGATGACCTTGTCGTCGTGGTTGCCGCGAACACAACGGGCACCCAGCTGCTTGGCTCTGCGTATGACACCCAGACTGTCCGGGCCTTTTGCTACTAGGTCGCCCGCGAGTATGATGTGGTCTGTTTGTGGGTTATATTGAATCTTGTTGATCAATGCATTCAGTTCATTGAGGCAGCCATGGACGTCGCCGATGACAAAGACTCGCTGCTGCAGCCTGGCAGCGCTAAGCGAGTAATCATCGATGATTTGCATCCTGGTTAGGTTGGCGTATGGAGATACGACTCCAGAATTCGCATGTTGTGGTCGTCTGGCAACAACAAAGACAACAACGAGCACAATGACGAGAATGATGACAGTGGGAAGGAAAAAGGCGATTCCTAGACAAACCCAGCGGGTTTTGTAGGTTGAAGACTGGGTATTACCAGGTTCGACCTTTTGCATCAACGAGAGTAAGGAGAGGGAAAGAAAGGATCGAGGATTCCAGCTCGAGTCGTGATGCATTTTTGACACTCCCCAATGCAGTTCCCGGGTTCTTGGATATGCCAAAAACTGAAAAGATGCATGATACCGTATATTTCAGCTATACATCACTGATGGTCTCTTTCCATGTCGTACATAAGAATCGTCGCCTTTGTTGATACAGCAGGTGCACTAACTATTCTCTATGTAAAACGTTCTGTTGTACCGTGGACAATTTCTATGCACCTGCCCAAATGGAGAGAGTAAAGACAGTCTACTCTCTTGGGACGCCTAGCCTCGTAACAATCTTCAGCAAGAGGACGGTGTGTTTGAAACCCATGATGCAGCTAGCAAACGAAAGATCTTTCTTTGATTAAATCCATCCAATCTGTTTACTGACAGTGGCAACTTTAGTTGGCTATGGACAGAAGCTTATTTGTCGTATCTGTCTTTCAAACGCAGTATATCTGTCGATGGCAGCATCTGTGCCAGGACTCTGAACAATATGTGATGTGCTCTTTTAGCTGGCGTTAAACATTCACTGCAGAGCTGTTTGTTGCTAAAGCTTTCCTAAATTGCGCTCTACTCTCGTCCAACCTACAGCGTGGACATTTAGTGTTTACGTTTTCAGTCTTGTTTGTAAGCCATCCGTCTACATACATCCAGTAATAGTGTTTTTAAAACAAGTGCATAACTGTGTTCTTTTCTTTCAGCTACGTCTTTCAGACCACATCTGGCGGTAACGATTTGCCTGTTTTCAGAGTGTCCTGACAAAACCGCATGGGGGACCATGCGGACGCTCAGTTCGTAGGTGATGCACATACGTTGTGACAACAAAACCGATGTATTCTGAGGCCACTTTTCTTTTGAAAGATGCGTCAGCGGAACAACAAGTTAGCGAACAAGGCTTTCGATGTCTTTGCGTTACTGTAGGTAATATGGACAATCTCACGATGATAGCCACTAAAATAGCTTCGTGTCGCTGCCTGGATGGCGAAGCTCGTGACATGCTTCAGCGCCAAATTTGCTCATTGTGCCTCATAGCGAACGGGCCATCCATTGGCCTTTTGCGGATGCAAGTAGCAATGGTTGGGTACAGAAAGTATAACCTTTGTCTCTTATCGATATCTTTGAAGCGACATAGTCCATGCCTCAAAATACGCCCGAGCTGCGCACCAATGTACGATATAGCTGCAATATGTTATTGAGCGGGCATTTGGCGAACAGTTTGAGCCAAAGCTCCGGTTCTTCTCTCTATAAGCAATGCTTTGCGTATCGACGTCTTACGTTAGGCGAGTGTATGTAGCCTCGACAGGACACACACACCATGGTGTTCGCGATTGCCTGGCTGATTGTTATGCGCACTCTGTCTTCTTAATCCATGCCAGATCAAGTAAAGGAGGCAAAGTCATCAGGTGTTTTCACATAGATACTGGAGATCGTCAACCAGTTTATGCTCTTTGACGATACGAAAATGATGCAGTCCGCCTAGACATGGATAACGATATAATCGACTTTTATTTTAGTACAAGTCTCTTGACATATATCTAAGCAAGAACATTTCAAAAAGCGGGGCACAATGCCGCGGATTTTTGCTTGGTTTTTGATCCCGCGCGCGCGCGATTCTCTTTTCCAACCTTGTGCATACATCACCCGACGTTAATTAACTCATGGAAGTGAGTCTCTCCTGGCAATGTTCAAAGAAAGACGTAGAACATGTTGCTAAAACTCCCGCCGGCCTTGCAACATAGTACGATTACCCTCATGCCAACGATTCCGAGATAACGTTAGTCCGGAAGCATTCACCACTACAATGCCCCACCGTTATATTCATACTGGAATTTCTAGCGAGACACTGGAGGACGCTGCGACGCCAGAGAAACCACGCATTCTGCTCATGGGCTTGCAGAGGTTTTTTTCTTTATTTCTCTCTCGGCGATGAATATTCGGACCATTAACGACGGCTTTGTCTTAGGAGTGGCAAATCGAGTATACAGCGAGTCGTGTTTGGAAAAATGCCTCCCAATGATACCCTTTACCTTGAAAGCACAACCAAGATCCAAAAAGAAGACGTAACGTATGTACTGCGCCCTCTGTTCTCTCTATTTTTTTGGCCCTAATATTATTGGGAATTAGACGGTCCTTTATCGACTTTCAGATTTGGGATTTTCCCGGACAAGTGAATTTCTTTGATATGACCTATGACTCACAAGAAATCTTTGGTGCTGTGGGTGCCTTGGTCTTTGTCATTGATGCACAGGTAAAATAATCACCCGGACTACTATCTTGTTTGTCGTCTTGACGAAAATATATAGGATGATTATAGCGAAGCTTTACATCGATTGTTTTATACCGTCACAAGCGCTTACAGGGTGAACCCAAACATCACGTTTGAAGTACTGATTCATAAAGTGGATGGGTTATCCGATGATTACAAGATTGGCAAGTGTTGCTCGGACGCATACATACATACATCATCTGACTGACTTTCTTTTCTCAATGTAGATACGCAGCGTGATGTACAACAGCGAATGAGCGACGCACTAGCCGATGCCCAAATGGAACATATCCACCTGACGTACTATTTGACCAGTATTTATGACCATTCGATCTATGAAGCATTTAGCAAGATTATACAAAAGCTTATCCGTGAACTGCCGACGCTTGAAAATCTATTAAACGTCTTGTGCTCGGTATGTCACTGTTGCTCCTCAGTTTGCCAGCCGGCTCACGCAAAAGCTGTATTTCATAGAATTCGGGTATCGACAAGGCTTATCTCTTCGATACCCTGACAAAGATTTACATTGCTACTGATAGCTCGCCTGTGGACATGCAGTCCTATGAGCTCTGCAGTGATATGATCGATGTCGTGATTGATATCGAGTGCATTTATGGGTATGCAGAAGGAAAAAAAACTTTTCTGATAGCTAGACGGCTTACATTCGAAAAAGTAGGGCGCCTTCGAGTTTTGGCGGTCATCGAGCCACCATTACAGAAGAAGAAAAGTCGATACCAGACGCAGAGCAGCCACATGTGAATGGAAATGAAAACCATGCGGTAGAAGACAGCAACTATGACCGAGACAGTATGCAGGACACTGCAAAGCCGTGCGAAAATGAGGCTTCGAGCTTGATCAAGCTCGATAATGGCGATGTACTGTATATGCGAGAAGTGAATCGGTAAGCTACTTGTAAATTTATGTGATATGGAATAATAACCTCTCATTATACAGACTTTTGGTCCTTATATGTTTATTACGCCACGACAACTTTGAGAAACATGGTCTGCTCGACTACAATTTCCAATGCTTCAAGGAGGCAGTGACGGAAGTGTTTGAGTTTTCGCAAAAGAGAAATACCCAACAGCGTATAGGCGATCAAGACAGCCGATGAAAATGAACACAGACAGACGTAAAAAAAGTAGTTTAAAAGTAATTAAAAGGAACCCTTTCCCTTACTGCAACATTGCATGATTCAAAACTTTTGTTGTCATTTGGCATACAGTAAGAAGAGGTGGCTTTTATGGGCTAGGTGACTCACCCAAAATTTTACCCTTCTTTTCCTATTTTATCCCTCTCCTCATTTCCGAAATGGAGTTGCATGTTCCGGTCAAAGACGTACCGTTGACTGCATTAGCTGTCATTGCGTCCAGCGCACAGCTTCAGGAGTCGGTCAAGTTGATACCCGGCAAAGAGACCACGCTCTTGCTCAACAACAACAAAACTCGACTTGTTGGCACCGCGCCAGTGACTCGGTACCTCATCCGAGTCGCTCGCCTACTGAACGAACAACTGCCCGAGACTCAACGCGAGGCTCGTCTCATCGATATCATCCTTGTCAGCCCGCCCGACCTTGTGCAGAAGCTTATCGAAGGACGCCAGCACAAGTATCTGCTCAGCGACGTGCCCAGTCTCGCGGATACGTTAGCTTGGGCAGTGACTCGCCACCCGTACACTGCAGACCTTGTCGTCACTCAGCATGCGCTCACCTTGGCCGAACAGGTACAGGCCGATGCTGCTCCCGCGGCTGTCACTTCCATCCCGGAACTCGAGGGCACCTCACCGTCCACCAACGTCATGGATCGCTTCAAGAACTTGATCGCCGCCCAGTTATCATCTCTCTCCGGCGTAGACGCCAAACTCGTCTATGACGCACTCGACCTGCCCCGCTCGCTCGAACACGGCGACTTGGCCGTCGCCATCCCACGGCTGCGCGTCAAGGGCAACCCTGCCGCCCTGGCCGCCGAATGGGCGGCTGCATTTGTTACCAACGACCACATCTTGGAGGCCAAGGCCATCGGACCGTTCCTGAACTTTCGAATCAACCCTCGCATCCTTGTGCGCGAGACGATCGGTATGGTCAGCCGCTTGACTACCGATTACGGCAAAAACAAGCTCGGCAACGGCAAGACCGTCATTGTCGAGTTCTCGTCTCCTAATATCGCCAAACCCTTCCATGCGGGTCACTTGCGGTCGACGATCATCGGTTCCTTCCTGCGCAACGTGTACGAGGCTAACGGCTGGAATACGATCGCCATGAATTACCTTGGTGACTGGGGCAAACAGTACGGTAAAGTAGTCAGCCAAGTGTATATGTAAATCTATTGAAGGACTCACGCCTGTTATCTTTAGGTCTTTTGGCCGTAGGCTTTGCTCGCTACGGCAGTGAAGAAGCACTGCAAAAGGATCCCATCAAGCACCTTTACGACGTGTATGTGCAGATCAACCGTGACGCGGAAGCAGCGCCGGAAATCCACGACGAGGCCCGTGCGTACTTTAAAAAGATGGAAGACGGCGACGAGTCTGCGTTGGCACTGTGGCGGCGGTTCCGTGACCTGTCGATCCACAAGTACAAGGAAGTGTATGCGCGGTTGAACATCACGTTTGATGTGTATTCGGGCGAATCACAAGTGGGCGAGGGCATGAAGCGTGCGCTGGCGAAACTGGACGAGATGGGCTTGCTGATCGATTCGGACGGCGCCAAGGTGATTGATCTGACAAAGTACAAGCTTGAAAAGGCGGTTGTTCAGAAGCGGGACGGCACCACGCTCTACCTGACGCGAGATATCGGTGCGGCCATGGAGCGCTACGAAAAGTACAAGTTTGACAAGATGGTGTACGTTGTCGCGTCACAGCAGGATCTTCATCTGAAACAGCTGTTCAAGACGCTCGAATTGATGCAGTTCCCCTGGGCCAGCCGGTGCGAGCACGTCAACTTTGGCATGGTCCTGGGCATGTCAACGCGCAAGGGCACGGTGGTGTTCCTGGAAGACATTCTGGATGAGGCACGAGAGATTATGCACGATGTGATGCGCAAAAACGAAAAGAAATACCAGGAGGTCGAGAACCCAGAGCAGGTCGCCGATGAGATTGGCCTGTCTGCGGTCAAGATCCAGGACAACTCGGCGCGTCGGATCAAGAACTATGAATTTGACCGTAATCGCATGTTCAGCTTTGAGGGTGATACCGGTCCCTACATTCAGTACGCTCACGCTCGTCTGAGCTCCATTGAGCGCCGAAGCGGTCGCCAAGTCAACTTTAATGCCAACCTCGACCTTCTCACAGAACCTGGCGCCGTCGATGTCATCCGCACCGTCGCACAGTACCCTGATCTCGTCAAAAGTCTCCTGAATGGCTGCGAGCCATGTAATGTGGTCACTTATGCCTTTAAACTCGCTCACGACATCTCTGCAGTTTTTGAAACCCTGTGGGTCCGTGGTGCTGAACCAGATGTGGCTGATGCCCGTCTGTTAATGTATTGGGCCGCTCGCGTTACCCTGGGCAATGCAATGCGTCTCTTGGGCTTGCGTCCACTTGACAGAATGTAGAAAGTATTTGTACAAACAAGAAAAATATATTCCTCTTTAGTGTAAATAAAAACGTATTACTAGTAAGCTAAAAATGTATGAATTTTCTCTAGGCGCCAAAGGTCAATGGCCTCTCTATTAGTGTTCGGACATGCTCTGATACGTTTTCACTTGGAGTTCTGACCGTTAACCGGTACATCTGCCATAAAAACGGTTATCATTGCGCTTTGACTAAAATGAGTTTTTTTTCCTACTTACATTCTGCTCTAAACTTGGTTCTAGCCGCATCAAAACACCCACTTTGCCTCCTTTCCGTCCCATGTCAATCACACCAGCACCAACAAAATTGTTGGCGTTCGGATCAACGCCGGACAGAATGCCCAGTCGGAAGCCTTGCAATATACCCTGGACCACTGGCAGCTGAATCGGTACCTGGCTACTGAAGATGACTTGGTTCTCACGTGGTGGACCACCGATTTGGTTCCACCGTTTAAAGAAGCTTGGTCCGTCCATATTGGATATAGGTTCCTGGAACTTGGTGAGTACCACGGGCAGTTTCAGATGTGTCTTGTTGCCACCGGCGTATGTTATCAAAAGAGAGGGCGATTCCCAGAACATGTCGATACATTCGACTTCAATAAGCCGCTGCATCTGAGCATCGGGCGCTAATGTTTCCGCCGCTGGTGCTGGCTTCACTACCCGGACAAGCAAACTGTCTTCTGCTGGAGACTGCACGTGCACATCCACTTGGTACAACGGACTGATGCCCTTGTTGCTAATGTACAACGCAATCCGGCCGCGTGGGCCATGGAACTCTGACTGCATTGACACTTGCAACTGTGCATCTTGATACAGAACACCTTCAGTGTTATATAACAGCCGATTGTATCCAAGTTCATAACCTGGGGCCAATGGCGTGTCAATCACTACAGGCTGCTTCTTTTCGGATATTGTCAAATCGTCTAACGCTAAAAGGTCGGTCTCAGATGAAGGCTGCTGTGATGGTTGAGTCTGTACTGGTGTCGTCTCTTCTGCGGTCGCCGCTGAAGACGAGTTATTGGCGCGGATGGACGCCATGCGTTTCAAGCTTTCCTGGCGTTCCAAGTTGGCTTCTTTGCCACCAATAACCCACACTCGCTTGTCCTCCGTGTCGCCAATCTTCTGGTTAAGTTTTAGTAGCAATGTCGACTCGCGTTCTGGAAACGGTGGCATTTCTTCGCATACGGTTTGCAACATATCATCAGTCGGCATTGTCGATATTGCAAGATATTCGCAGGCGCGTTGCTGTAATTCCGAATCCAATACATAGCGATACTGATTAAAGACTGCAAGAACTTGTCCCTTAATCTCTGGGAAGAGGTTGACGAACTTAACATACGTCGTGAGGAGCAACGCTCGCGTCTGTAAAGAACACAGGTTGAACTTGGAGTGAACTGCTGTGAACTGTTCAATGGGACTGCACCCTGGGTGGTTGGCAATCAGATGACCGAATTCGCCAAGGATATATCCACCAACTTTCAACATGGTCTCGTTGTACTGCGGCGAGCCGAGGTAGTTGAGCACAGTCTTTGCTGCATACTCTTGTAGCTCCTCGTTATTTGTCACAATCTGAACCACTCTGAACCATACTTCCTCTCCAACTTGATCGCCTGCTGTAGAGATCAGCTGAAGGATAATATCGAGGTACCAAGAATAGGCAGTCGCGAACTTTTCCGCCAGAATGGCAATCTTCAGTACCATTTCCTCACGCATTGCATAGTCGGCCACTTGGAGGTATCGCAATAGTTCCGATACAATCGTCTTCGCATTCGACATGTCGCACATAGAGTACAGAAGGTCCAAACCACGGCGACGGACACTGATATCTTTGTCTCGAAGAGACATCATGATGGTTTCCTGGTGCCGCTTGATCGGTTCGAGTGAGTCGGCACACGCGGCAAGATGTGCCATTGTCTCGAGTCCAAGGTATCGCAAATTCGTTTCTTTTGATGAAATAAATCGACCCAAAAGTTGTGCTGCCTGCGCGCAAAGAGTCGAATTACTGTCAAGATGTATGGCGAGGTTAATGGCTTCAAAGAGAACTGCATTTTGCGCGTTGCTGTGCTGGACGTTCTTAGGCATATCTTGAGCATTAGCCATGATGATCTGCAAGAGTTCGCTGATATCTGACCGCAGTTTCGGATCATCTACGCGTATAGAAATTCCTACATTTAGTCGCCGCATCACGCTGGTACGTACGAACATGGTCGGTCCCCTCGGCTCCATACCTGGAGGAGGATAATATTGCAAGAGTCGCAAACACTTCACCTGCAGCCAAGGGGTGGGCACCTTGTAATATATGTAATCCAAGCTGTAATCTCTGTCAATCAGAATCTGGTAATAAATATACGCATGACCATTAAGTCTTGTACTACTGCAAAAACCGCGCGTCAGATAATAGCTAGTTCTCACTTACTCTTTTTAACCGGTTGACTGCCTTCTCATAGCATCCAGCGTATTCCATGGGATAGCTTTGGGCAAGAGCCAGAACCAATGTCGTGACAGACAAAGCGACTCCCTTTTACATATTGTGTCCGCCCCAGCAAGGCAGCCAGCCAGTCAGTCAGTATAATACCCAAGATACCAGTTCTATTTGGTTAGCTAGAGCCTCACCAAATCATAATCATCCATTAAAGAAACGATTCGTTCCGCCCAATCGGTCACTGGCATGACATCAGGATGTTTCCGGAAAAGACGTAACAATGTTAATGCTGCTTTCTTCTTGACAAAGCTCTTGGAGGCGCTATAGAAGGCATCATCAAGCAAAAAATGCTCGCTTCATCCCTAATTTTTGTTCACGCAGTAACCAAAACTTACGGTGAGATTAGTAATCGATGAACATCCGGTGCCAGAGATTCGGCCATTTCCCGACCACCGATATTGGCAATAGCGTGTAACGCCAGACAGTTGTTAATTTCATTCATATCATCCAAATCTTTCTTTGTTGAATTGACCACGAGTCGTACTAGATCGCTGTTTTCGTGGAATAGAAGGGTTACAGCGAGGTAGCCCTAAGCGTTTTCTTGTTAGACAGTTGCCTGCCACAGCCCTTTCTTTTTTTTTCTTACGATCTGTTTCTCACTGTATTTGGTGCTTGATATTAAATTGACGGCTTCAAGATGCCCGAAATCGATTTCCCAACCTAGGATGTACATGTATAATAGCTTGCAGACATACTTTTTCTTTTGGTAGCCATCCAGCTTGCTATCTAAAGTTCTATATCCTTTAATAATAACCACTTCCATATTACAGCACTTGAAAATACAGACCTTTGAATTTTGCACGGATATTGGCCATTTCTTTATTGATACGTTTCTCTTCCAGTTCACGCACTCGACCTGGGACAAAAACATCAAGGTGAATATCGGAAAGGAATGCGTCATAGAGTACACCTACAGTTGCGAATGTCGGCTACATGCCGAACGCATGACAAAAGTGTTCATCGTTCTCGGTGAGGATATCGTTTTCAAGCGCATAATACAATAGGTCAGTTACCAACCTATAAAACTTTACATATAACAAATAACAATACTCGGTCAGGGCCGTTTCTTTAGTTTGTTGTGCTCCTGACTACTTACACCGTCAAACCTCGCATGGCTGACATTGTCGATTAATTTTTGAACAAGCAGATGGTGGAGACAGGAGAAGAAAGGTATGTAGCATTTGGCGGAGGATGATTTTGTGCACGTTTTTGGACAAGTCGCTCCGCTCGGTCGACCTCTGTGCGTAATCTCTCAATAATGGATTTCAACAAAATGTTTTATGCCTTGTGGGGCAGGCCATTTGCGTCGACCTGGCTGCAAAATTTGTACTCTGGAAGAAGGAAGATTGCGCGATCAATAACGTCTGTTTAGGCAAAGGGTAACACGATTTGCACACCCGCATGTGATGCAAACTCGAACGCATCCGCCGCAAAACGCGAGCCCAACCAGCATCAACAGAGAAATTGTGAAGTATCTCATTACATTGATATTCGCGCCATTGCCTACCAGTACTATAAGAAAAGAAAGCTTAACAAACCGGTTCATTCAACGAAAGGAGTAACACTTACGAGGTCATCCGCTTGGAAGGACGTGTTGTATGTCTGCCACTTTGGCAGATGCTGCCACAGCACCTGGCGCTGTCAACCGTAAGGACCAAATAGGTTATGACAATTACCGGTGTGCGGGGTATTGCTCTCATTCAGCATCGTCAGAGTGGCTGAATTTCGGGAAAACGGTGCCAAGGTCTTGCCCGTCAGCAGCAGCTTGAGCGTCCGTGTTTTGCGTTGATATCCCTGCCCGATACAGTGGGCATTCGATATTCATGCAAAGGGATGCGCCGTTAATCGATTTCCTGGTTTTCTTGCCACCAATTCTGGATTTTGGTCGCATTACTGGTTCGAAGCAAACCATACAGGTCTGAGAACTTGGGAATTCATTCGTCATAGAAACCACAGCATGATCGCTTTTCATCTTTGATCCTCCTCTCCTCTGATGGCCCTTCAATACTGAACCTAGACAGGTACCTTGCGTCCCGCTCAACATGACCGGCACGCTGCGGCGCGACCGAGGTGCATCCTCGATGTGTCGCCGTTCGTTCGCTGCGACTTGCTTGTAGCACTTTTTTCGTCCAAAGTTCCTCGCTCCACCTATCGCGGTCTGCTCTAGGTGAATGACAAAAACAGGGCATCGCAAAGGGAGTCCAGCCCGGCCCTGCCCGGCCCGGCCCAGTCCAGTCCAGTCCAGTCCAGACCGGGGAGTCCGGGTAGGGAGTCCAGACTTGGACTGGGGTCCAGGTGAGGGAGTTCAAGAAGTCTGGACTCCACGGAGTCCAGTCTGCGATGCCCTGGAGAAAAACCTCACAAAATCTCTCGAGATCCGCGGGAAATCTAGGGTTGTACGTTAAAAGAGCTCAGTTAAAATAAATATCACATGCTTTCTGGCATTTCGCAGCTTCTTCCGCTGAAAACGCAGAGCTGAAGGAGTGCTACTGTACTGTTTTCTCGGCGTCTAGCACTGGTTTGTTCGTTTGCTTCTTTTGTTTCACGCAGCTTCGCTGTCTCGTTCGAGCCAGACAGTCTTTTTAGCTCTTGAGCCGTCATCTTGTAAGGCTTGGGGATTGGACGCATCGCGTATTTTTCTGGATTTGTGTCTGTTCATTGCTTCTCCTTGTGTATATGTATTGCCATGTCATCTGTGCAGTTATCGTCAGTTGCTAGTGCGCTGAAACAATTATAGAGTTCGACATGATATTTATATCGATTCATCGTCAATGGCACAATTAGAAAGTGGTTCGCAAGCCATAATCCACTGCAGAAACAGTGTCATTTCAATACTGTTTCAAGTATTGAAACGATGTTGACACTCCACATTTCAAAAATTGAAACGGCCAGGACCATTTCAAGTGAGCCTCTGAGATATCAAAATGAAGGAAAACAATAAAAAACCAGAAGTCGGTGAGACTGAATATATGTTATTTATTCAATATGATATTTCGACCCTTGATATAATATTCTGAAGATTCCTAATCACAGGCGTTGTCTCTGCTGTCAACTGGAATGGGAACGAGCATAACAGATCAGTTCATAATAGAAGGTATGC
>JSYX01000230.1:0-11407 GCA_000787465.1 Thermomucor indicae-seudaticae
AGAAGATGTCAGGATACGACAGACCTACCTTCGGATGATCTTTGGCGGCAGCCGAACCTCAACGGTGCAACCACTTCCACGTATCAGTGGCCTGCCCATGATACACGAACGTATCCTCACCTGGGGAGCTAAATTCCTCCGCTTTGCCCACCATGTGCCCAACGATGCACTCCTGAGTCATCTACGCCCTTGCCTGCAGGAACCCTAGGTCTTTATGGCGACGCCTACACGAAAACCCAATTTGGACGTCCCTTCCAGGACCTCGGGAACAGAGTAGCGAAATGGAGTTGAGGAAAGCCATCTGCAGCTTTCGTTTAAGTCGCCTTACAGACCTGCAAGCTAGCAATTCCTTCGTCGCGGCATGCCGCCACAGCTTGTCCCCAGACCTGATCCTCTTTCTGCCCATGCGTAGTATCGAACGCAGCCGACTCCTTCATTGGCGTCGTGGCTGGCTACCCAGTAATTGCCGCTGTGGCCAATTAGCCACGAGACCGCACATCCAACAATGTCTTAGAGCACGTGAACGCGACCTATCTCTTTCCTCCCCCCATCGACCATGTCATGAATCAATTACCAAGCAAGCCACCACGCGCAATGCAGCGTAGGAGATACGATACACGGGCGACGTTTCGATAGGGTCATTGACGAAAAATTGCGATCGTCGTATCAAGTGAGCATACGCCTGGAGAAAGCAAATCCGGGATTGCCCAGGTCAATCGGTATATCGAGAACATCGATTTATCAAATATCGATATATCGCGGGGGTACTGTACTGGTTACGATTGTGGCCCGAATTATCATTATTACTGGAAGAAATAGATAGGTTAGCCCACCCCGCCCTGAATGGAATCTGCCGCCTCTACCACCACGGGAACAATCACCGTTTCTCCAATGGCTTCCCGGACGCTAACACCACTGAAATATTCCTTTTTCCCCTAGTCACATGGTTTTTTTAGTTCGTCCTTCCTCTTATTTAGCTTCATGTACATATGCACTCAGGGTTGGGCAATAAGCCCGATAAGGCGGGTGCCCAAAAAGACCAAATAAAGGAAATCTTCCATCGCAAATTCACATGCAAAAACCAGGAACTCCCTTGTAAAACGACTGCTCTATAAACGATCCCTTCATATAAAAGTTAGACACGCATTTTGATTTGATGTGACGCGTAGATATGCATTCTTATTATGAGCTTCCCCCGCCCGGGCGAAGATGCCAGGCAGACCGAGCAATTTCATCTTATAGCTTTGCGCTTGAAGTATGGGTTCAGCCGAGTCTATGAGGATTTCGACATCCAGCGCCCAGTCACCTAAAGAACAGACTGGCCCTGGCACTGCGCAGTTGCGCCAGAAAGCCAAAATCCTGGGTTACAAACAAGTACGTATTCCGTAACTGAAAATCTTTTTCTTGTACACATGTTTCGCAGCCGTTTCGGAGCAGCGGTATCCTCCATTATCAGCCTGCGTGCTTCATTTTCGACCAGTGCCGTTGCAGCTTCTAGGCGCGCACAACTTCGGAAACCCAACTATTCGAGTCTCACGAAGCATTTAAAGCCTGATGGGTTGAATGGCCGGGAGCGGCGCGATCTGCTCCGTGCCAAGCTCAAAAGCAGCAGTGGATCAAAGCGTAATGTGTATGTTCCGGTCAAGCATCGTTTGGAACCGATTCCGTCCGTGCAGAGTTTGGCCGCTGAAGCTTCGGGTATCAAGACGTTTGACGATCTCGGATTGTCACCGTCTGTGGTGGCTGCCGTCCATCAAGGTCATTTAAAGCACATTGAGAATCCTCGACCGACCGAGATTCAGGCCCTGACGATCCCGCGACTGCTGAAGCATACGAGCGTTCTGTGTGCAGCCGAAACCGGTTCGGGCAAGACGCTGGCATACCTTTTGCCGATCATTGATCGTTTGAAAAGGGAAGAAGAAGACGGGCGTGTGCAGCGTAAGTCAGGTCGGCCGCGAGCGGTTGTGTTGGTCCCTACACGAGAATTGGTTGTGCAGGTGTGCGCAACGTGCAAGTCCTTGGCGCACGTAGCCAAGTTCCGTGCATTAGCTGTGGATGGAAGGACCGCCCGGAGTCAGTACGCGAGAGCGATGCAAGATCCCGTGGATGTGTTGGTCACGACTCCTACAACACTAGTGCAGCTGATGACGAAAGCAGGCTTGGCTGTGGGGGATGTCCGGCATCTGGTGATTGACGAAGCAGACTCGTTATTTGATGCGGGATGGGGTGACGATATCACACGGATTTTGGACGTGATGCAGGGAAAGAAGGGAGGCGTGCATGTTACTGTTGTATCGGCCACGCTGCCAAAATCGGTCCATAGCGCTTTGAAAATTCGGTTTGGTGACGAGATGCTCAAGATCACAACGCCTTCGCTGCACCGGGCGTTACCAAATTTGAAGCAATCGTTTATCGATCTGGAGCGGTTCAACGGCAATCGACAGTTGGCATTACTTGAAGTCTTGAAGAAGAACAAAAAAGATCAAAAGACGCTTGTGTTCTGCAATACGAAAAAGTCTGCAGAGCTTCTGCAGAAATGGTTAACGACCAAAGATTTGCCTGTGTTGGCGCTCAGCAAGGACGTGGATAGGAAGCGAGTATTGGATCTGTTTTCCGGTCGAGTGGTTGATGAAGCAGACGGTACGAATCATGATATCCTCATCAGCACTGATATTGCATCGCGCGGGCTTGACACCACATTCGTGGACCATGTTGTATTGTACGATTTTCCGGATAATGCTATTGATTATCTGCATCGTGTGGGAAGGACAGCTCGAGCAGGACGTACCGGAAAGGCTACATCCTTGATTGGACGGAAACAGCAGATGCTTGCGGACCGTATCCGTCGCGCTATCCGTGAAGGCACCGTCCTGACGTAGACATGTCCATATACCCCGCATTCCTAATTGTAAATAGTCCATAGAAAATTAGACTTGCTTTTGTCATGTATCTCGGCAGATATATACACGTATATATGTACGTATCTACACGGTCAGTTGAAACTTGGGCAGGATTAGGCACAACAGTGCTTGGTTCCACAGATTGTATTGGATATGGTGCAAGTCACCTATAAGGGTCACTAACCAGTGACCAACTTTGAAGCCCCATGACAGAGTCTTGCGAACACTAAAACTACTGTCTGGTGGCTCCAGACAAGGTTTTGCAAAAGCCAACCATGGTACCTAGATCGAAAGCTTCTAGAGCAGCAAAGAAAGGGTAGGCGAGACGAAGAGGACTTGGAAAGGGGCAATACTCGAACAGTTGAGCCAAGCAATCGGAGGAAGTTGCACCATCTCACAGTAATGCGATTGCAATGCAGAGTCCGAAAGGGAGGAAATAAGCAGCGAAGAAAAGGCGGATAATGCTGATGAAATGCAGCATCAGTTTTATGACGAATCAGCTGCTGCAGTGAATCTTGGCAACTGTCAACGATTTGCAATGGGTGCCCGGTGCTGATAAGAGAGGTCTATGCTGGCCGTACAGGGACACGCAAGACCAAGAAGGCGGCAGCTGTCGGTTGCCTTCGCATTGACACAGTGTTTAGGGCGATTAGCGAGGGTGAAAAACCGCGCCAGCACATGCTTGACTCCATCGAGAAGGTCAAAGAGCTCCACAAAGATGAGAAAAGGCGTATTCTGCTTTGACCAAAGCTCGAACCATTCTGTGACGCCAAAAGACGCCTTCGGAATGAACCTAAATGTCCGCGGGGGGGATCAAGACAAACGCGTGTCAGGTGTCTGACAGATGGTCTCACGGAGAAGGAAAGTTACGGTGAAATAGGACCTCGTCTTTTATACTGTACTGTCAAGCTTAAACTTGAGATCCTTAGAGAGTCGAAGTGGCGACCGTCAGCGTACCGGAATGCTCCTTTGATAGCATTAGGAGATCCGCTGATAGTAGACGTGGAACGCTGCCAAATGTTGTTCGTCGGTTAAGAGGAGGGAGTTCAATACATCAAAAGTGAGTGTCATGCTGTTACGTATTAGAGAGCGAGGTCGTAGCTTATTCTTGGCTGTTTATCTGCAGGTTTGCAAAAGCTAAAGTCAGTTTCAGATGGATCGCTCCATAGTGTCACAGACTGAAAAACTGCCACGCACTATGGCAGCGTGAACTAAATGCTGCTGGGAATATGCACTTTATAGCTACTGAAATCATTGCCGGCAATGGATTGGCCGAGCGCCTTTTTGTCCTCGTAGTAAAAACGAGTGAAGTTTTAAGTGATGTATTGCTTGCTTTTCCTTTTGGCGACGTACTAAAAGTGGACCCGCACGATAGCACACATTAGGCAGGTTTAAGATGACGGGAAGGGCAATACTGTGGTGACACGATTCTGTCAAGGTCTAGAATTCTGTCGATCTGTTGCCATTGTTTCGTTTTATGATACGCCGTGTAATCTTGCACAACACAAAGGTGCAGAAGGGTTCACGTCCCCACTGTCTCAATTGCCAGATTCGGTTACTCTGGTTCGAGTTCGTGTTCCCGGCAGATTTGAGTTTCTGGGAAATGAAAAACAAAGTTTGCAGCACCGCGTTTTTTTTCCTGTCGACAGGGAAAGCCATATTTATTTGTATAGAGAGAAAAGGAGAGAGAGAAAAAATGGTGAGCAAACGAGCAAAAAAAGTATTAGAAAAAGAAATCTGCTTTTCCGACATATGAATTAGAGACCGACAAAAAAGGAAGAAAAACATACAAAAGCTTACAAGAAACGAGAATTATAGACACACAAGAGGCGATACGGACAAAGATTATATAAAAAAGGACTGGAATTAAGGGAGGGTTTCTGAAAGAAAAAGGATTGGAAGGGCTGGTTTCATCATCCAAAAGGAAGTAGTAGTAGTAGCGAGCAGTAATATCGTTTTTGAATGCAGAAAAAAATATACAATGCAGAAAAAAAAAGAAAAAAGAGAGGAAAAAGATCTATTGCGCCGTTACTTCAGACGAAACAGAGGGTTCATTGTCGAGGCTGGGAAATGACACGTAGTCGTCCTTGAAAGACCAGCAATCCTTCTCGACATGCCAGTCCAAGGTGCGCAGTGAACAAAACGAAGCTGAAGAACTTGACGACGGCGACCGAACCATATTAGTCGGCTTGTTGTCTTCTTGCTGTTCCTCGGATTGGTGGCAGGTCGCGGTAGTAGAATTGCTGCTGTCAGGCTGTTTTTGCGCCACATCGACCAAGAACCGTAGCATCATTCTGTAACGATCGTAACAACGCGTTGATCTTCTTTTTTTCTTTTGTTTGTATATATATAATTTTTTTGCGATAGAATTAAAAAAAGAAATAGGAGAGAGAGTGAGATACAGATGATGACCTTTTTCTCAATAGAATTGGGTCTGACCGCCTGTATCAACGTTTATTTATACCTTCAAAGTTGGGGAGTAAAAGGGATTCATTGTGTCCATTGAGCGGAAAATCAAAAAAGTGATCCAGCATGTGTTGTTTCTATGTGTGGGTCGATCGTTTTTGTATGGAAGCGGGACGAAAAGTGTTAAAAAAGGTGTCGAGACCCTCTCTGTGTCCATGGTACCACAGTCCCATTGTTGACCCTTAACGCACTGTGTGTGTGGGGGGGAGGTGCACAGCCGATCGCCGCCTTTTTTTTTCGGAGTCATTTTATTTATAGACCACTTTTTTATAGATCAACACGAGCTCAACTATCCTTTTTTTCTGCCTTCTTTTTAAAGTGCAAAAAGTGGCATGTTCGCTATGGCAACACATGTCGGTTTGACTTTTGAATCCCTCTTGTCTCGGACTTTCTGTTGATCCAGAAAGAACATGCTATTAAAAATCACTCCAGAAAACTGTAAATGACTTCGATGGGTACGGATGAACCACCACCATTGGTCTCCTCCGAGCTCGTGCGCTTTTTTCTGTGCCGTTTCTGTCGAGTGGGTGACCTTCTCCGCTTCCCCGAAATAGCTTCCCGGAAGTTGGACATCCCTTCTTCATCCTGGCTCTCTATCTCTTCAATATCGGCCTCCTCCGCCGAGACGATAATCGATGTCATTGGGTCGTACATTATTTCATCCTCCTCATCGTCCAGAAGCTCGATCCATGAATTCCTTGACAGTGACGGAAACCAATGCTCTTGTATCCACTCAAGGTCTTCGTCATAATCCTCCTCCTCTTCTTCTTCTTCGTCTTCTGTTCCAGCACTGCTGAGAATCTCATACTCACTTGTCGGCATCTTCAACATGCTCGGTGACAGATCGGGCGCAGTCGCAGGATGTTCACCTGTCAAAAGAGCATTCGCTTCCATGTCGTCCAACTCCCGCACAATCACTGTGCTTTGAAATGTACTTGTTGTCTCGTCATCCTCTTCAACGTACTCGCTATGACTGTGGAAGGCGTAATGGCTCATTGGGTTTTCGAAATGGAGCACGAGAGAGAAAGAATTTTCTTTTTTCTTTTCGCATGAATTTTCTTGACTGCTCAACACCGCGGTTGGAGTTAGTGGCGACCATTGAATTTTCAGTCTAAGGACTGGTGAATGTTGTATCAAATCGATCTCACTAAAAAGTTGCACATGATATATATGCTATCAAGCGTCATACTCGACGATAGAATACAAAGTGATTTGATAAGGGTCGGACGATCACCCAGCGCCACGATAGTGGTTGAAGAGGGAGTCCATTAGGTACCAGATTTATTATAGAACTGGCACGATTATCATTCCTTTTTACGACACTTCTGCACCAATTTTTCGCAATTCTTTTCTGTAGCAAACTTTGCCTTGTCATTCGGTAAACCAAAAGCCTTTAAACTAAGTCGGGTGGTAAGTAATACACATGGAACCAGAAGAGATCCTTTTTTCTTACAGGTACAGAACACCGTGTGGCGGTCGTATGTTAGACACTGTGCTGGCGCCGCTCGAGATAATAATCCCATCACCACCTGTACACCCGATCAGCTCATTAAGCGCCTGCATAAAGTACGCTCGTCGTCCGCTATCTACATCTCTCTTTGGTCACAATGCATGGATGAAGATTCCTCTTCTTTGTTCTGAATACCTCGGATGCCAGGCGCATAACAGACTTCAAAAAGAACACCTCGACGAACGGCTTGTCGAATCGCCGCCGGATCAAGCCGGAACTGTAATCGGGTTGTGGAATCCATGGCAATAATATCCACATTTGCCCGCAAGCATGCGTCTTGAAAGACGTGCTCATTGTTGGTTTGCAGAGCGATAATTTGATAATGTGAGCGTAACCGAGCAATGTCTTCCTACGAAAGGTTTAGCCTTATCGTCGCAGCCGGAATACAAGAGAAATAGAGTCTTACGTCGTTCAGAATGGAATCGGTCTCGATCGTTACTCGTGTCAATTGAATAACAGGGTATTTTCCACTCTTGAACGGAATAACAGGTATGGTTTGGACCTAGTTTGTGCGGTTAGGATCGCGCTGCACAGTCCCCCCGGGCTCTACGGCGCTCACATTCTCTCGGTCATTGTAATCCAAAGTGTGATTTAACGCAACGACGGTCCAGGTAACTGTCATGGAGAGTGTCAGAAATCTTTCAAGTGCATTGTCATTAATCCTTGGAACCACCTTATTTACTTTGACTCAATCGTGCAAGAATAGCCTGCAAACGAGCTTTATTTCTGACGTCTGTTTGTGGGGAATAAGGAATGTTCAGATCATGATACATTTTCGCCCTCGACAGGCAGCTTGCAGTAAGTGCGAAATTTTCTTTATCGATTGTCGCGGAGTCATTTGGCCACTAAGGATGGCGGAACTGGCTGTTTGGTAGCTTCTGTCGAGTGTCATAATGCGAGCATGAACGAATATCTATATACTTGGAATACAATAATGCAGCAAAGCTTAGAATCGGTTTCGTCGATTTTCGGAATGCTGTGCAGTGAAGTGATTATGGAATTGGTTTGCTGCAAGAACAAGTAGTGTTCTGACTCAGAGTCCTGAATCCTCAATCCTGAAGGCTCAGTATTGAGTACTGAGTCCTATCCTGAGTCTCCGTTTTGCGCGGAACCCCATGAAGGAGAGTTTGTTTACGGCCAGTCTAGCGTAAAATAATGAGCGAACACATTCAGATGCCATATAATCCCACTTTCTACCCAAAAACCCATATAGGCCTTACGCCTGGCAGCTGCTGTATGTTATGTGATCCTAAGAACTGCGTAACCTTTCCCTTAAAGGGCGTCAAGGCGAAAAGCGGGGGTTATCATATACAACTAAAGACTTGTTACTTCCTGCACGTCCCCAGATTTCGCAAACCTCACAAGACGGAGGCACCTTGGCGTGGGTTCATCATTTGACAGCCATTGGCTTGCCGTGTTTCTCTCTCTTCAACAGCAATATTGGGTAAAAACATGCTCCAGAAAAAAGTTTAACCTTAAAAGACGGTTACCCTTCAGGGACACACAGAATTTCAGGTTGGCCCAGATTGTGTGGCACGTCTGCGGTCTCTTGGATTGCCGTCGTACAAGCAAAAAGTTGCGTGACACGCAAAGTATAAGGATTTTTATGATTATGAAAAGTCATAACATACTTGTGGTAAAATATATACTGTAGAGAGCGTTACAGATAAAAGAAAAGAGAACTAGATGAGCTAATGGGCCTTATTTCAAGGGACCAATAGGCAAAGTAAAGTGGGACGATTCGTTGGTCAAGAGACCAGACAAGGCAATGTACCAGGCAACGAAGGCCGTGACCACACCAAAGCCGCCGCCCGCAACCTTGCAAGCCGGGAGGCCGTTCAGGTCGGCCGCAGCCAAGAGTGCAAAGGTCACCGTAAGACAGAAGAACAGCGTAATCAGACCAATCGACGACCGATGGCTTGCGACCAACATCAGAGCAGTGAAGATGGTCCAAGCAGTCAAGTAGATACCCAGCGAGTGCGAAAGTGCTCCAGGATGGTTGTCGTAAGCGGCCAGAATGTTGGCACCGGGAATGAACATGATCGCATACGAGAGCCAGAAGCCACCGTACGACGAGAACGCAGTGGCACCAAACGTGTTGCCAGTTCGGAACTCCCACATGCCGGCGAGCAACTAACGCCGCATTAAAACCCCAACTGCAATCATAGCACAGACAAAGAACAAGCCTTTCTTTTTTTTTTACCTGGACAAGGCCGCCATAAAAGAAGGCAAGACCCACAACAACATTGTTGGGCGAATCAGCAGGCATGCCAGCACCTGCGTTGTGAAGTGAAAGGACAAAGGTGGTCAAGGCGAAAGCGCTAAGACCCAACGGACCCGGGTTAGCAATGGGCGATGCAGCAGTGACAACGGGAACAGGAGCGTGGTATTTGCTCTCAATGTCGGTAGCAGTGTTTTCAGTTGCCATTCTGTTTGGAAAGAAAAAGAAAGAAGATGATGACCCAGTCTGCCCCCAAAAAAGAATTGTGATCTGATATTTATACCTGTATTGCTGAACAAGCTCCCGTTGATCGGTTATTAAAAGATGATTGGGCATGCTTGGGAACACCATTCTGTGCCTCAGGTCTCCCTGATCTGCTCAAGGAGATCACACTTTCTTTCTGAATAATGCTGTAGTGCCCATCTTTGATTGTGCGCGGATTGTCACGGTTAATGGGAAATAAGGTCTCCCTGTCCTGTCCCCCCTTACTAACACGCATACTTCCTCCTTCACAGCTCCTTTCGTGATCTTCGCCCAGAATAGCCTTTAAGCTTGGTTTTTCTCTCAACTGGTCTTGGTCCGCCCCACATCACAGAAACGTGGCTTTATCCCGGGGAATTAAGAATGAAGACAGATCCCATTCTCTGGGAACACCCACGGAAACCACGGAAAACCGTGTCTTCATGTCCGAATTGATCCCTTTGGAAGAAAAGCTGGCTAGATATACGTGTTTCTAATCCGAAATATCGATAAACTGCATTTGTTGCTAGGCCTACGCGTAGATACGGTTTGTTTGTCATCCCGCTCTGATTTCAATGGCCGTCCCCGCATTCTTCCCCACACAAACCTAATAAAGCCAAAGTTATTTTGGATGGACCAACCAGAATGCTTGGGTGGCAAACCCTGTTTTCTAGATCACGCCGTTTCAAAGAAATATATATGCCTTCCAAGTGCGTTGGCTAATACTATCATCTCATCTACAATATAAGGTTTCTCCTGCGTCAAGGCGCGAGAGGAGCAATCGGAATTCGACATTTGTTCTCCTCGGTCAACATGCTAATATTAGAGAGAAATCATGTTGTCTTGCCTTGTATGACCGTCTTCGTCATGATACACAAATTGTTATGTTATAAATTATTCGCCTCTTGCTAAGCATCGCCAAAGCCGCTCACCTCCTTGGCTCATGTAGATCTTCTCCTTGCATATCCTCTTTTTTCTCTTCATGGCACTTGCAGTCATCATATTTATTTCCGATATTCCGTGTTATGCCAGCTTATCGATGAGCCATTGTAAAATGATTATCCTCGATCAGGCAAAGGTGGGCTCGAATTGCTGGACTTCCAGTTAGTAGTAGGGGGCGACAGATAACACGGCAATGTCAGAGCTAAATATCTGATACATCCTGTGGATCACCAGTTATGCATACTCAAATACCAGAGCTTTTTAGTAAGGAAACATCTTTAAACTCGGACTCCAGTGGAAGGCTCTGTTAGGGCGAGAAGCTAAAAAGAGGACCTTATATGACTGTCAAGGAAACGCGTTCATCCGAAAACCTATAAGCATAACAAGGACAACGGAGTTGAAGATACACCACCGCGCAAAATTGGGCGGACCAGAGAGCGGGTGGGAGGGGGGGCGGATTTGACCAAATCGCTCAGAAATCCGGCGCAAGTTACGGACTTGCAGCAGTATAGACCTCGCGTCGTACAGAATTTTTGGCAAAATCCGCCCTTTTTCGCCGTAGTGATATCGAGATGCATGGACAGAAGAAGGTGGACATACTCCGTCTTTATATCGCTATTAGGCCGCTGGTCGTCACCAGTAAACATAGCAAAAAGGTGGAACAAGGAGGTACGTACTAGCCTATTGTTCAACTGACCATTCTGTAATAGAATAACACCGTGATATCGCCTTTCTTTGCCACCCAGGTGATCGCGCAGACAGTGAAATTCCGGCCAGCTTACTTCCGGAATCATCACAAACTTGGTAAAGTTTAACCTCCAAAACGGCATCTTTAAATAACAGTAAAGTGTATAGGACAGCGAAGCTTATGATACTTCGTCCGCATCACGACGGACCCGTCGGCATGTTAATCATCCTTTGCAGCTAGACGCACGAGGTCAACAGCTCGATCTGATACTGTCCTGGCCATCCAGAACGTAATCAAAAGCAGAATCGCCAAGTACATCCGTGGAAACGACTACACTGCCGTGGTAGTTGCTGCAAAGCGCCTGCGCGTGAAATCCAGTGTTACTGCTGGTTCCTATTAAAACAAATCCGCTACAGTGTCTTTCCGGTGTCGCTCCCGCA
>JSYX01000231.1:0-12817 GCA_000787465.1 Thermomucor indicae-seudaticae
CCAGCCTAACAAAAAAAAATCCGCTACAGTGTTCCACGTTCGACTCCATATGGGTTCTGCAGACGACGAATATTCTGTGCAATTCGCTGCTTTTGTACGCCCTGATTGACAGACCGATCATGTGCACTTTTGCCGTGCCTGTTGTTCCTCCTTATTCGCAGAATTTGTGCAGCATGATACGTATAGACTGTTTCACGGAGTGCCCTCTGAGCTCTCTGGTCAAGTCTTTGTCGTCGCCGCCGCTCTGAGCGAATCGGTTTTTTTAGCATATTGTATTTTGCTTCGCAATGGATTACTAGGGCTCCTGTCCAGCATAAGTACAGTAGTCGTGGATACCGATCTTGTCTGCATCAAACGTTTCCAGAAACAGAAATCCCCGCGCTGTCGGCCACGCAAGCACATCTCTTGGACGATTTGGCCCGTGCTTAACATGGCGAGCTATTTCGGTACTTACATTCTCGCATAGACGAGTTGTTCAAACTGTTAAAGAAACAAATTTCTCTAGATGATCTCAATCTTCGCGACGATGCAGGAAGAAACACACACAAAAGGCCCTTAAATGTCGACTTAGACGATTTCATGGTTCCTGCTTTTCGAAATACTGGGGAATCCTCGGACAATGTACAACAGTTACTGCAAACCGCAAAGTAAGAGTCGACATGTATATTTCCCACCCGCATGTTAGTCTGTCTGATGAAAGAAAAAACAGCATGTTCAACCAGTTCAGACGGCAAATGGTCACGGCCGGGGACCGCGACCAGGAGGAATTTCTGGATAACTTGGTCTCTCAGCTGCTGGAAGAGGCGCAGAGTAACGCCAAAGGACCGCCACCTGCATCGAAACGGTTTATTCAGCTATTGCCTACTGTTCGACGAGACGGCCTGGAAAAGTAAGTCTGCCACCACATGGGCTGTGGATGTCCGACCCATCTTTCTGTAAACTCTTTCTGCGTCTAAAGAGAAGAGACTTGTATCATATGCAAGGACAACCTCCGGACAAGCCAGAGCAGCGTGACAAAGATGCCATGGTAAGAGTAGACGGGATTGGCTGTGCTCGATTGGGGGATATGAATCCTGCCTGTTCCATAGCGGTCATTATTTCGACAAGGACTGCCTTGTACCCTGGCTCGAGCTACACAATACGTGTCCATTATGTCGACATCAAGTGGAAACGGACGAACAGGTCAAAGCGGAAGAGGAGGAAGAAGCACGGGCCATGATGTATGGATAATCAGCACGAGAATACCTCATGATGGATGCCAGAGTGCAAGGAACAATGACGTGTAGAGCCGAGTGTGGTATCGTCAAATTAAAAGAGGCAGTAACAGGATTTATGTATGATCTGTTTGTTTGCGTTTATCGTTAGCCACATGGATCATGGGTTATCATGCAGGCGCCCTTTGATCTTCATAAAGCTCCGAACAGCGATAGATTGATACCCAGCAGAAGAATGTTTAATCTATCCCGAGCGCGCACATAATTTACTTTAACACACACAGACATTCAGGGTTTGATAGTACGGATGACGAAAGTGATGGAGTTGATGCACGTTTATGCATCATGTTCTTTTTAATTTACGTATCGGAATGCATTTCTCGACAAGTAGTAAGAAACAGAGCATTTCTGAAGGGGAGTTATAAGGGAACATTATGGACTATGACTACCTGTTGCGACTCTTCCCCATGCCGACTTAGAGAGAGAGAGAGAAAGAAGGTAGCCGCACACGCACGCAAAGAAGAGTTGTTTCGATATAAACAAGCGATAAACAGAGAAGCACAGGTCCACATAAATAAAATTCCAATCCGGTCTAAATTACACAGGGACGATTCTAATGACATTTTGGGGGGTTTGGAGGGGTTGGCGATGGTAGTGATGATGATGATGATGGTATGGAGAGAGAGATAGAGCTCGCTATGAATCCGAGCGACGTTCCCGCCTAAATGACGAGCCAAGGAATGGGAGCGACACCTTTTTCATGGGAAACTTCATCTATGTGGTTGATATGCTGGATTTTTACGTATGCGTATGTACGTTTCTGTTTATGTATGTAAGATCATTGCCACCCATTTTCAATAGTAATAGCTTTTAAGTGATAAAATGGATAGATTACTTTTCCATTCTGGCAACCTTTATTTATTTTAAACGCGTTGCAACCGCTTCTTCTTCCTTCCTTCCTTCTTCTTATCTTTCCCCATCACTCACGTTTCTTACTGCGTTAACATGGCTACAGGCGAAACAGTATCCAGTCGGATCTTTTCATGCACTCAGTGTCCAAAGAGTAAGTCAGTCCCAGAAATGTCTTCTTCCAATGAGCTTTCACTAATTCATTCATGACAGTATTCGCTACTCGATCCAACCTGTAGGTGTGATATCCCCGTTCCATTGGAGCCGAGACTGACCTTCACCTTTAGGAAACGTCATATGGAAAACCCCAATATCCACAATATCCCGTATGTGCGGAGCCGTGACCAGAAGAGATGGAAAGGCCATGCCAAGAAGGTCGTGTCCAAGGAAGAGACCACAGAAAGGTAACGATGATTGATATCCCGCGAGCCGTCTTGCACTCTAATCACCACTTTTTTGCCCTTTAGAATGCGCAAATGGCGAGCGGAGAACCGCGAAAAGAACCGCCAAAATGATCTGCGCTGTCGCGTCTACCGTCTGGCACGACAAAAGTTTGGTGAACAGGACTCTCCGGAGAAGCAGCAATTCGTACGCGATGAAATCGCTCGACGCCTCGGAAGACGTTTGATGCTCGAACAGCAAAAAGGTAGTAACAACAACAACAATAATGTGCAGCAGCAACAGCAGCAACTTCCTGCCCGTCAGACACGTCGAAATGCAGTAGACCAAGCATGCAAGGACAATGGTTCATCCAAACCGAATACCAATGACTTGGTCGAACTTCCGTTCTACAGTGCGCCACAACAAAAGATCGAGCTGCCTTCCATCGGACTGCGGCGACCTTCGCCCGGTCTTCCACCTCTTTCTCCTAGCTGGCGTAGCCAACGACGGACAAGCAGCAGCAGTATCAGCACCCTCGGCAGCTACGAGCTATTCAACAGGTCTTCTCCGACCTCGATGGATGACGATGATCCTACTGCTACTGGCTGCAACACTCATCCAGGTACCGGTTTCATGGCCCTGCCGCCTATGCACACCATGTTGTCCTTCGCCTCTTCCCCGTTTCCTCCTCCTGCCTTTGACAAGGACACGGATGTTGTGCGTTACGTTGAACATACAAGGATTCTTGACGAATTCGTGGGTGTCGTATTGAATTATGCCGGACATTATCGCACTGATGAGCATTCTTCTTCCTGATTTTGTATGCAACTTGTAATATGCCCCTGTCTTACTTGTCTTTATGACAAATGCACATACCTCTTCTCTCATATCATGCACATAGCGCATCTTGATCTAGCCCCGCTTTTTCTGATTTATTTACCTAACGCAAAGACAAGTAAAAAAGAAGACCTTAAGATACACATCACAACAACAAAGCTGTCCCAAGCACCAAACATTTGCCCTCTTTCTGCTGGTTGCCCAATGCTCCAGAGTGCCATATTGAACTTACGCACGTCCAAACACAAATGCCACTGAAGTCGTCGCTTAAAGCATTTTGCCACTAACAAAGACTCTCTTTTCCTTGGCATATCTGACTTTATTTAAACCAATGTGCTTCTAACTCTGGGTTTTCTCCACTGGTCAAGTACTGGATTTGTAAGTTATGTTTGCACTAGCTGGGAATGCTTCTTTACGTCAACATTAAACCATTTTTGCGCTGGAGACAAAGCAGATTAGCATCACCACTATGGTATTCCCGCTTTGACGGGGACCAACGACGCATCTGTTACTGGTACGCGGCTTCGAAGGTGTCCAGTTTTGGATTCAGTGCAAACGGAGGGAAAGGTTGACCGCCAAGCATGGTGGTGATATCGGCTATGGCGATACAAGCTGTGGCCTCTACGTCGCCTTTTTTTTGTTCTTGTAGGTCGGGCACAGAGGATTATAGCAAATCGAGCTTTGGTCCTTGTGCGCAATTTTCCATTAACTTCAATTTTTTGTTCTGGGTGAGCAATACGATGAAAGCAGGTTGAGCAAGTCTGAGAGCCATTGTGTTCGCTCGATATAGCAGCTGTAACATCTCTTTTGTGACGCTTCTCACCAATGCAACGAATCTGCGCTCCTTGCTCGCGATTCGTTCATATGCTTTTTTTCTTCTTTAACATACGGGCGGCTCTCATTTCCTTCTTATGTCTTTTGGAGTAGCAAAATTCCACGTTGTTCTTAGCCCACCTAGGCAGTTGTAGGCTCAAGCCAGCGGTAGCATGCATAATGAGGATGTTTTGCAAACCTTGTGGCGCTTCAGCAACTCGTCAACTGTGCTGGCTTCTTTGATTGCGTTTTCACAGCTCGCGTCCCTTCTGCCTTTTGCACTGCTGGGGAATCATCCCTAAAAATAGGGAATCAAGACACTATTATCGATCCTTCATCGGTTCAAAAGTAGCTACCTTTCGTTTTACTCTCTTTCGAGCGACAGCGATTTCTGGTTCATTTCTTGGGCTGTTATTATCAAGCATTCCTTGGTAGCGGCTGAAGCAACCTCAGAGCGACCTCTTGAGCTTCAGTATCCGTATATTTTGGCCTCGGCTACGGACACCTCACCTCCGGCAAGTGATATAACCGAACCCGTTGCGTATCCTCCTTGCGCTGCGCGCCAGGGACACCATTTTTCCCTCTTCAGCTGCTTTCTCCTTCTCCACTTTACGCGTGTCGCGGTATTCCCCGTGGTGTTTGCTGCCGAGGATCACGTTCTGCTGGTCGCTGTGGATGGTGACGACTGCCCCTCTTCGGCGTAATGAATGGCTGCAGTTCGTGCATCGCTCGCAGGACCAAAAACCATGCCAATTGCAATACGCTCGGTGTTTTCGTTGCTCGAGCTGTTGATAGACGCGCTGGTCACTTGTTTTCGACTAAATTCAATGCAATGTACGGAAAAGATTATCGACGGGACACCCCGCCTCTTGGAGGGCACGCGGGTGTCCAAAAAACGCGCATGCAAGAAGGAGCTGGACTTGAATCGAGAAAAACGAGTCGTTCCTCGCAGTTCTCTTCTTAACCCGATCCAATGCCGATAGTGACAGTGAACATCAAGTGGAGCGGCAAAAAGTTCGAAAATCTGGAGCTCGGTGAGCATCGATGACGGGAGTAGCATGTTCGGAAAAAAACAGGCTTGCTTAAACGCCCCGTGCAGACACCGATGAGAGCGCCGAGGTTTTCAAGGGCCAAATCTACTCCAAAACGGGTGTTCCTCCCGAGCGCCAAAAGATCATGATTAAGGGCGGCATCTTGAAGGTAATACTCGCTTCGCTGGCGGCGACTCGATATTTATGATTGCTGTCATAGGACGACACGGACCTCAACAAGCTTAATATCAAGAACGTAAAGACAGAGAGAGCCCACCACTCTTTTCTTCTGTCCGCAGCACTAAAAGGCAATCAAACAGGGACATACCTTTATGATGATGGGCACGGCGGGTGAGCTTCCCAAACCGCCTGAGCAACCTATTCAGTTCTTGGAGGACATGACAGAGGCTCAAGTGGCCGAAGCGGTGCGTTGGGATATTCAAGGAACCCCATATATCGATTCAGGAACTCATGATCGGTTTTTAGCTCGATATCCCTGCCGGCTTGGAAAACTTGGGCAACACTTGCTATATGGTTCGTCGCGTAACTCTGGATTATGCATGACAATGAGAGCACTAAAATGGCCATGAATCCTAGAATTCGACTCTTCAATGTCTCAAGGTGATGCCAGAATTGCAAAGCGCACTGGAAAAGTGAGTATATGGGTGTATATGCAAACGGTACGGAACAACTAAAGACAGAATGAAAAAGGTACCAAGGCGGTTTGAACGGTGTAGATAATCGCGGCAACCTCACCGCAAGCCTACGAGATCTGTTCAAAAACATGAGCAAAACGGCAGAGGGATTTCCGCCGCTTGTCTTTTGGCAGGTAACAAAGGTGGGAACGATTCGTTATCGTTAAGATGACTAAGATCATACGACTAGATGCTTTGCCAATGTTTTCCTCAATTCGCACAAAGAGGCCATGGCGGTGTGCCTATGCAACAGGATGCAGAAGAGTGCTGGAGCGAGCTTGTGTCCGTGCTCAGAGCCAAGCTGCCAAAGGAAGACCAGACGGGACGTAACTTTATAGAGAAGTACATGACCGGTGAAATGCGCTCAGAGTATGTAGAGCCGAGCCTTCAAACTTGTTACTCTGCGACTCATTTTGGTATTAAGACTGAAATGTACCGAGAATCCGGACGAAGAAAAGGTCGTAAATACAGAACCCTTTTCCAAGCTGAGCTGTCACATTTCGAGCTGTAAGTGGTAGTAGCAAGCGATTGCAGCGCCGTGGCCTTGCCATTCACTTTGCACTTTACACAGCAACGAACTTTATGGTCAATGGGATCAAGGAGGTAAAATAACGGGACAGAAAAGGATGAATTTCCAACAGAAGGGCTGAATATCCTATAGTCCCTGACAGAAGAGCTTGAAAAGAACTCTCCGACGTTGAACCGCACTGCCAAGTACGAGCGTGTATCTCGTATCAGTCGATTGCCACAATACCTGCCCATCCAATTCATTCGGTTCTTTTGGAAGCCTGAGCAGCGCATTCGGGCAAAGATTTTACGGAAAGTCAAGTTTCCACTGAATTTCGACGCGACGGAGCTTTGCACTTCTGAACTTCAGCAGAAATACAGCAAAGCCAAATCAAAATTAAAGGAGATTGAAGACAAGAAAGAAGCAAAGAGGCGAGAAGAAAAGCGACGAAAGATTGAGCTGGAGACTTCAGGGTCTTCCAATGTCTCTGCTGAAGCGGAAGCACCAAAACAAGAAGAAGAGAAAGTCAACTGGGCCGAGTTCCTTGACCCCGAGCTGCTCAAAGATGTTGGCGGAAACCCCACAGGACAGTATGAATTATGTGCGGTGCTGACCCATATGGGACGATCTGCCGATTCAGGTATGTTGGCGAACCTGTGAAGAACATTACGATTTTTTTTTTTTTTGCTGACTGTGATGAAGGCCACTATATCGCGTGGGTCAAAAAAGCCAACGGTAAGAAGCAGATCATTCTAGCACACTGTATCGATCAAGTTCTAAGTTATTCGTACGCAGACCAGTGGTACAAGTTCGATGATGACAAGGTGTCAATCGTCAAGGATGCTGATATTGAGCGTCTCGAAGGAGGAGGTGGGCGCCCGTTCTTTCCTGATGCCGTTTTGAGTGACTGTACTGATAAATTTACCTGTAGGAGATTGGCATACTGCGTATATTGTTTTGTATAGAGCAAAACAGCTGGAGTAGGGTTAGCTTTTAGATTGCCGTTGCATGTACGGAAAGCATTCATCACTTGCAATTTAATGAGCTCACGTTCATAAACACATAACGCTGATATTTACACAGATGGCGTATTATTAAGTTTAGGAAAAAGAAGTTTAGTTATTTGCATCTAAGGATTCGTAAAAGGAAACGAGCTGTGGCGATGGCTGCACGTCCAGGGCGGACAAGACGTTGATAAGATAGGTAATATCGGTGCGCAGTTGCCGTCGACCTTGCGATGACATGTTTCGTATTTTGACGATTTCATCTAAAAAGCGCTTCACAGCGCCTCGAGCGACGCAGCCTGTCCAAAGCTGCACCATATCTTCTTCTTCGCTGTTCTCCCAAAAGGGGATAGTCTCTACGTGATAAAGCAACGCGGTGTCGTCGGCGTAGACTTCGAATTGCTGGGGCAACATGAGCAACTGTTCACCAACACGCGTGATGTACTCGTTAGGGGATAAGCTAAACTCGGGCATGTCGATATCTACTGTAGCATCGTCCACCGTCGATTTACGCGGTCGTGGATCCGGGGCCGACCAAACGGAGCGCAGCGAAGACGACAAGTTCTCAAGTGGTTTTACAATCGGCGCCAAAATGGTTTGATGGACCAGCTCCTGGCATTCTCGCGTGAGCTCCCAGACGCGCTCGCGGGCGTCACGCATCAATGAAGCAATCACACTTTCCTGGCCTTCTTCCGTCACGGAAGACACTTGGTTCATGACGCGCTGCAGTTCATGGCTGTTGAAACGCGAAGTCTTCAGGAGAGCCAGAGACGATCGCGGATAGTTCCAAGATGGGTGCTCGACAAGCTCCTTGTTTATTCCTGTCGTGCTGCTGCGCCTTCGTTCGTGGCCACCCATCGAACGCCTACGCTGATGTTGATGCTCAGAGAAACTAGGTGTCGCTGGGCTTGCGATCTCTTCCTGAATCAAATGTCGCACATTCTCCAGTTCCCGGCAGACTGTATCATGTAAGCTACGCAATTGCACATCCAGTGCTTCACAGACACCCAGGAGCCGCACATCCAGTTGAAACGCGTCCTCAGTCTCAAAGTCCAAATCATCCAGCGACGCCGTTTGTTGTTTCTTTTTCATCTTGTCGACAGTGGGTGCCCGGATGATGGACTGCAGTTGAGCCTTGACGTCGCCCATGAAACTATTGACCGTCCGGATCCATTCCACCGCACCAAAGCCATGCGTCATCTTTAAGCACCTGTCCAGTGCATCATGAATCAACCCGAATATCCTCGCAACCGTGTCTTTGGTGACCATTTCTCCGGGCATGACAAAGAGCTGCTTCAGCTGGTCTCTGAGATACTGACCCTCTAGCGAGCCATACTGAGACTGGAATGGTAAAAAGGGTACGTAGAGAACATACGACCAAGCGTCCGGGTCTGCACGACGTAAAGTTAACGGCACCATGAGGTTTGAATTGGACCGACGGCGGTTGGTGTAAGTGACGGGGTGATCAGTGGACGCCGTGACAACAGGCGGTTTAGAAAACAAGCGTTCAAGCGAAAGACCAAAGGACTCTGTGACCTGGAAAGCTGCGATCAGTTTGGGCAGCGCGCTGGCCCCTTGATGCGTGGCGATGGAAGCGAGGCGGTCCGCTAAGGATGGATCAAGGGACTGCAGAAGGTGCTGCACGAGCGCTTGAACAACTGGCTTTGGATCCGGAAAGATGGATGCGCACCAGACATACTCCTCGGACAGCAGGACAAACATGGACTTGTAAAAGTAGTCGAGCGATTCCAGCCAATTTTTGTCTGTGTCGGTGGCCTGCTGGTGCCATTGCCTCAACACGTCTTGAGACCGCGCCTCAAAGTATAAATCCACAAAGTCATCTGCTCGTCCAATGCGACCGTACACTTTGTAATATCTGCAGCATTCAGCAGCATCGTGCGTCGCGAGTGCGGTCCTGACCTGAGGTCTCAAAGCATCCTCCAATTTGTTCTGCAGATCGGTGAGCAGTGCCTTCCGCTGCTCGTACTCTGGCGCATACCGAAACACCTCCAGACTCTGCTGTGCACTCTGCAGACGTTTGGCGGCGTTTTCGTAGTCGTGGTTATCATCCAGTATCATCCTGCTTGCTTCGGCCTCCAGGTTGTTCCAGTTTTCGGCTTCCCGTAGTGCCGTGCAGCATTTCTCCATCCGCGTCTTGACCAGATGCAGCTGCCGGAGTCGCTCCAGTACGTTTTCGATATTATTCTTATCCTGCTGCTGCAGAAGACTCTGTCGGACTTGCTCAATGCCACGCTTCGTGGTCTGCGCATCGTCCGTAATAAGCTTTAAATCGTACAGCATTCGTGGCATCGACTTGACAACATTGTCCGTGATTTGCCCAACTTTGCGCGAGATTTCGTCGCTCGAGAGCTGCAGTTGTGTCACGAGCGTCATGATGTGCTCGGGGTTGCTTCGCGGTTTCACTGTTGCGTTTATCCAGGATTGAGAGTCAAAATCGGCATGGGCGAAAGCGGTCGTGTCAAAGGTCGACATTTAGCCAAAACCCCGGAAGGTGTGTGTCTGTGTGTGAGAGAGAAGGCGAGTGGATGCATCTTGAGTAGTTGCTGCAATCTGTCCGCTTTCAGAGCATTGGGCCTTGGGGTGACTGTCTCCTAGTCCGCCGCTGCCGGCGGCTGCGAAACGTCTTAAGATGCTAATTTTGAGAGTACCATGACTTTGGCCATTTTTCATTAATGAAGTACATGACTAGAGATATAGGAAAAATACTACGCATGTTCGCCAGTCTCTGAGCTATCCAATGACGTAAGATAATGCTATATTCGACGCATAAGTCATATCGTATATATGAGGAGAACTACCATTCACGTTTATAGTTGATAACCTCTCTAATACGATCTGGTACCGAGTCTATAAACTTGTCAATCTTTTCTATATCGAAAGACTCCCGGACTTCCTGCAAACATTTCTTCATGTACCAACGCCTTTTATCTCATGGATCCTTTTCTGCGCAGCGTCCTTCATCGTCTCCCACGCGTTGTCAACCGGATTGAGATCCGGCGAGTGCGCAGAACCGTGGGTTTGGACTCCACCCGAAAACTCAACCAGCAAGACGGGGACTTTGTTAGCGGCTGTTTCACTGAGTCCCTCCAATTTGCTTGTATCTGTGTAGTGCGTTTGTACTTCGATCCTTTACAACTCAAGGTAAGCACCATACATTGACCAGAACATCGCTAGTGGTCAGGACATACCACTTTATGTTGACACTTTCGAGGTATGATGCAAAAAGGTTTTTGAGCAGTGGAATAGCCGAAAATGTGGCAACTGTCCGTTCGCTCGTCTTTTTGTTGTAGAGGCTTCACGGGTACTGAGACGTAGCGCAACCTAATAGCAGAAACATGAGTATTCCAGAGACAACCGCATCATTGATGTCATACAGCTGATCGAAAATTAAGCGTGTCGTCTCATAATCTTCATGGACGACAGGATTAACCTTGTCCCATGCTACGTATTCGCGAGTTATTGCTTTTCTGCTAGGAACTGCGAAGCAGGTAACGTCTCAGTAGCCTGAAGGAGCTAAGAGCATGCATCACTTCACGTAGCGTCTATACTACGTGTCACACTGCTCAAATCGACGTGCTCCAACTCGTCATTGGACTTATGGTCCTCTAACTCGATTACAATACGGTCTTCAGCGCCAGTACTTGAGAAATATGACCCCATTTTATATTAGGGCGAAAAAAAGGAATAGGATAAGTGAAATGGAAAATACAGACCTTTCATTGTCTACAGCACGATCAGCTGTAGATACTAGAGTGGTAGAGAGAGTTTGAGATGCAAATACATTATTGAATCAATTACATGGCACAAATATCTGAACAGACCACATAGCACATACCTTCCATTATCAACGGACCCCAGGAAGCGCACGTGCTGGGGTGCTAGAGGACGATGGCTCACCCAGCTCCTAAGAAGCGCATGCATTGCGTGATTTGCATGGTGATATCGGATAGGTGGGGGATCGCTTGTACCTGTGACACTGTTTCCTGGTGCCAGTTCCACGCCGCATCATAGACCCCTCTGCTTTCCTTTCTCGACCCGTTCCCTTAGTGCCCAGTAATTGCTGCTTTGCTTATAAAATGCAGACTCCTTGTTGTTTCTTGTCCATGGTCCATGCAATAATTTATTAACATGAACTTGAGAGGATGAATCCTCGTACCTGGAATAAACGCCTTGCGTTTAGGGCCACAATTCTCTTATGCTTTGGCTGCTAGGACTCGAGTATCCCCTTTTTCAGTGCCTGCCGGCGCGGGCAACGGTCTTCCTGACGCCGACTTTCAAATCATAGGTGCAGAGTCTTGGCCAGGTTGTTGACATATGCGTCTTGATACATCGGCGTTGGCGCCAAAGGGCCAACAACTCCAAAAGAGAAACCTCTCCAGATCATAATGAAACCCTTGCGAAAGCTGTGTGTGCCTTGCAGGTGAAGCTTCAGGTAACGTTCATTGGCCTTTCGCAAGACACGCCTGCAACGTTCGTTTTCTCCGACTATCTTCCTTGAATCACGAGACCAGATGGCCGACTTACATTGTCCGTCGTTGCAGTCAACATGCTCCTTAGCCCATTTGAAGCGTTTTAGCTTTCACTTCACAGGCAAGCTGGACTACGGGACGAGAACCTGAGCTCATAAACAGTTGACGGATAGTATTCAGGGAAACAGTCTTGACGCTTGAACAAAATCTCGCATTGTGAACCCAATGTGGGATGGACAGTTCTCTCCGAATGTTAGCTGAGGTGATGTTATATTATTGTTCTTGAGCTATTATATGAATGGCAATGATAACAGAAACAGGGTTATACGTACTGTTCTGATAGCAAAAACGTGTTGAAACAAAGAGAGGTAGAAAAGTAAAGATAATAGACTAACACAAGAACGTTGCACAATTGGTAAAATGGGGGCTATTCAGGGCGCTCAAAATTATCCTCTTCAAACTTTAGTCGACGCGTTAATGTTTAACTGAGCTGCTTACAGAACTCGTTTTGAGAGCTTACGCGGCCTCTCAGACCCTTTCCTGTTTCTCAGTTGTTCAATGCTTTAGAAAACGTTCCACAGTTCTTTGCAAAGTTGAGGGACTCTCTTTCGGGCTTTTGCAATCTGTCCGTAACTAAACCCGACTTGCGCAAAGCCAACGACGGCAGCACGTTCTTCCGAAGAAAGCTGCTTTTTTGAAGGGATAGCAGTGTTGGTTGTGTCATGAAGAGACGTTGCGTAAGTGCAAGCTCAAAAATATTAAAAAAAGAGTAGAAGATGAAAGACTAGACAATGACTGTTTCACTACGGCGAGAAATCTCAGATTTGATCGCATACACATCGCATATCAATCGCATATTCAGTACATATTCAACTTTGAAGCGCCGCCATCGCATAAATTTCGCAGAGTCTGCGATTCAAAGCACTAGGACGATT
>JSYX01000232.1:0-36423 GCA_000787465.1 Thermomucor indicae-seudaticae
AACGCACCACCCCAGGAAAAAGAAAATTTAGAAAGCAACGGGTAAATTTGACACGTACATGGAAAGACGAAAAGGGAGAGGAAAAGAGAGGAAACTGGAAGGACGCTTGACTGGAGAGAAGGCACTCTTTTATAGTTTCAAGCTGATCATTCGCAGCCCGACAAATTTTTTTCCATTCCTGGAGGTAAATACATTCCTACCTTGTGCAACCATGCTATCACAACATCAGCCCACTTTACTTTGTTATGATAACTCTATAACCAGCTCCATTGTGGCATCATCCACAGAAAGCTATGGCTAGATTCCAGCAGTATCAGTTAGCGACGATGTCCAGTGACGGAAGTGTTGTCACGACGCTATTAAGGAGGCGATTTTCTATCACAGATATCAGCAGGATGCATCGGAAAAAGGGAGTATGGCTTTTTGTTTACACGGGTACCATCATAATGTTACGTTACTTTTGCTTTTCATCACTTTCTATGAATAACATCCAGTCCTCTGAGGTTGACATATATTCCTGTCACTGCTCATAAACTTCTATTGCAATGAATTCCCAGTCCTTAGGGAAACGGTTGGGTGGTTTTAAAATCTCGCTGTATGCAACCGGTGGCTCGGTAAAATTACGAGAGATGACATTTATTAATTGATTTTCGGATGATAACGGAAGAACTACAACTTTAAACTTAAAAATTTATCCAAATATCCTTGTCAAATAGCTTACATCACTTGTATACACGGGGTGGGTACGTGACCACGGCTAAAAGGTAGATTTAAGAGTTCATAAACGATCAACTACCTGTACGCTTGAGCGGGTGAGTATGGCTCCCAATGCATGTACCGGGTAGGATGTCGTCATTGGTAAATCAATCGCGGCCAGTGGCAACCCAAAATAGGTAAGTTTACTTTTTGCGCCACGCTGTAAAAACTGTCTCACGTCCCTTTGAGAAAGCAAATCAAGGTTTTCATTTTATGGTCAATTAAAAACTATCAAAGTTATCGAACGATTTCATAAGCTGGAAGTGGTAGGGCCCGCTGTTTCGTGGCAGAGGAGAAGTTTGTAGTTTGGAGAGGCAGGACCAGTTCTTTGTTTATTTACACTAGGAAAAGTCTAGATATTCAAGACCGATAAAACAAATCGGGAATTCCCAAACCTTGTTTGACTCAGCTGATATTGACGTATCGATCCACAGCAGCCATCACCTTCCGTAATACGCCTTTACTGAAATGCCGTTGAAGCACGCCATATGTATCGTCACCATAGATATTGCTTATTTCTGTCAACTGTTCCTTGGGTACAGCTTCGTCAAGCTAGCAAACAAAGTTGTCAGTGGCACAATTTACAAGACGTACCCGTTTCTTGGTATCCTAGCGAAAAGAGTCTGGCTATTGCTTATCGTATGTATACTTTGACTTTGGATCTCCCGGATAGTTAGCCGCCTACGTGCTTTATAAGAGCAACCAGAGGAAAATGGGCCCGACGTGGCTAACCCTCTGCATTATGATAAAAAGGAGAATACCAAGAAGGATTCCAAGATAGACTTGACCAAGTGGCAGCTTATCGAACAACACAACAGAGCAGACAGCACTCATGGAGGCTTTATGCAGCTATCGTCCAAATTGGACTGATAAGCATTGTAAATTCATTCACCTGGGCGAATCCTGTCGGTAAGCTATTACGCACTTGTTTGTATAACCTCGACTGAATATTCCTTTGCTGCTGCCGCGAAACACCGTCTACCGCACGATACTTTGAAAATTCTGTTATACGATACTCTTCCAATTTCAATGATTCAGCAAATGGACGACATTGCAATGGAAGTTAATCTCGTGAATTCTTTGATAGCAAATAATAATATGGTTACCGGTGTTCCTGCACACCATGCGGCCAGCCCGCCTACGTAATACAGACGAAAGATGATGACGTGGCACCCGCGCCGCATCACCAATAGCCCGTCCGCGGCTTCCGTCCCTGACTAACAAGATTGCAGGCGTAAAAGTCTTGCGATCCTGACGGTGCAAAGATATCCAGAGAGGTACGCCGCCTTGGACATGGCGACAGGACATTCACATGGAGCGATAAAAAGGGTACAGAGACTTTAAGAAAAGAAGAAAGGCAAGGGAAAGAAGTCAAAGAACAAAAATTCGGACGTGAGTTTCAGCGTAAAACTCGACTAGGAATTCTATACACCTAAAACCAAACTGATAGTGGATGATGCCAGAGATTAGACTAAGCTGGCCGAACAGTGACAAAACGGGTATGTATAAAGCATTTTTACGCATAGTTTGTGTTTATATGCAATTATTGTATAACGCTTGTATATCTCGATGGCTCACAGAAGCTTGACTAGATATGCGGGTACGTAATCTGGTCGTAGGGATTCGAATGGGTACATCCAGTAATAAAGGTCGGGATGTCACTGCAAATGACATCTCCTAAGACGTCGTTTATTATGGTTGGGTGATCCGTCATGCGGTGCGTGTGCCGCGTCATCGCTTTGCTTTCGTTACGTGGGAGCGTCGACCGCGTGGTGTGCGGGAACAACGGTAATTATCATTAAAGAACATACAACATCAATTCCCATCGTAACGCTGTCCGTTCTATTAAACTTGATGTATCCAGCTGCTGTAGAAGGGCATCGTGACAATGTTTATAAGTCTTTTGGTGGACAATAGGTAAAAGAACTGACCGCGTCAACAGCATCATCCGTCAGAAATCAACTTCATGTACCGGTTTAGTTACGAGCCAATCAAGCACCCATGTATTTCCCGGTACGATATACGCCTTATTATCCCTGTCGGCGTTCTCTTGGCGTAGAACACCGTCCATAGTTAGCAAGTTATCTGCTTCGTAGTGACGATAAAGGGATATCCAGTTGCAGACGACACAAATGTGTATTGCGGACTAACAACATTTTGTCTGCAGCCATCCGAGTACTGACATAAGCATTTATCCCTTGTTTTGCAAGGACTGTGTGTATTCCAAGCAACCATAGTCATGTTCTGTCAGACCTTTTCTTTTTGGGTTCCCTTGAAGAACATCACCATTATAATTCGTCAAAGAAGAGGCTGATACAGCCTCTGACCATAAAAACGCAAAGAAATCAGTGCATCCGTCTGATATAAATCATGCGCCGTACTGACCTGAATGCAACAACCGAATGAAAAGCGACTGGCCAAATTCCGTGTATGAAATGTTTAAGCATCAGTTTGCTCGCCAGCAGTGGCACTAGAGACGGTTTTCACGTAAAATGGCTGGAGAAGATTGGGACCCTTTGTCAGTTCGTCAATGACAACGATAAGCTAGGGTCTTATGAAATGTAGAGCGAATTGTCTGTGCAAGACAAAGGGTGCTCACTGACGACTTTACCGAAATATCCTCGCATGGAATACCGTAGAAACCATGATCGTCTTCAGCGATACTGAGCATACATGTTCAAAGTGTCTTTCCTTTTATTCATATGGACTATGCCAGTTATTATTTCTTGCTCAAAGGAGATTGATTTCTATCATTTTTCCTATAAACCCCATGTCAACCTCACCATCAGAATGTAGCCTTTCAAAACTGCAACAAACTTTGTTACTGTGGAGACATGATCGTTGGTGAAGACATAGGGGGGACGACAGCGTGCAAATAATATCCCCACGTTTTTAAAAACAAAACTGAATTTATATACGGATATGCAACGAAGAGAATACGCAAAAAAAGGTGAAATAAAATGAGAGACAACAAAAAAAAGGTAATTGAAACAAACGGTAAATGACCTTTACATGTAATCATCCGTATTGGTGATTGGCGTAAAGTCAATCCCGTTTTGAGCCACAAACTCGGCAAGGATACACTTGGCCATAATGGCCGCGTGGTGGAGGCGCGAAAACGGAGCAAACGGGAACATCGGGCCGCAAACATCACCAGCCTCGTCACCAAGCACGATTCCCGCCGAGAGATCGCCCTTCATACACACGTTCTTGAAGGTTTCCGGGAACTTTTGCTGGATATGTTCGTATCCCAGAAACTTTTCGGCTTCTCTCAAAGCACCGTAAGCGGCCTCGTAATTGCCCAACGCTTCCAAACAATATTGGGCATTCGCCACTACGTCGCTAGCCGCCTGCTGCTGCTGCTGCTGCTCTCCAGTCAAACTCCCGAGCTTGCGCTTGACTTGGCCTTCTTGCCGACTGAACATGTAAAACTTAATAAGCGAACTGATCCTCAACAACAGTCCGTATAGCTCCTTGTGCTCCTGCAGCTTCTGTAACCGGCCCAACGTGAAGTCCATGAGTCCCCGCATGGAACCCCAGTTCCTCCAGTTGAACTCTTGCCCGCGCTTGTCCGTGTAATAAAACGCCAAGACGTAGTTCAGTAAAGCATGCATGTGATTCAGAATGCTAAGCATATCTGATCCTGCGCTGTCACCACGGTGCTTGTACGTCTTGGCCAGGTTCGAAAACCTACAAAATATTCATTAGTTAAAACATCAACCTTTTAAAAATCGAACGTATAAAGCTTGATCAACTTACATCAACGAAAACATTCGCATCTGCAAGTGGTCATCAGAGGAAGTTTTCGTCATGGCGGTGGAGGAAGGAGCGGAAGCGGTTGAAGAGGGAGCAGGAGGAGGAACGCCGGCGGAAGAGGAAGAAGGAAGAGCGGATTCGCGAGGTGACGGAGAGGGGTGAGCAGGACGCGAAGAAGAAGACGGAGGAGAACGAGAGCGACGGTGACGTGAGGGAGGGGAATGGCGGACAGAAGGACGACGGGGAGAAGGAGAGGGCGAACGACGGACAGAAGGACGACGAACAGGAGGAGGAGAAGGCGAACGACGAGAAGGACGACGGGGAGAAGGAGAAGGCGAACGGCGAAGAGAAGGGCGACGAGGCGGAGGAGAAGGCGAACGGCGAGAAGGACGACGAGAAGAAGGAGAAGGAGAACGACGAAAAGGACGGGAAGGCGAGCGGTGCTCAGGGGATGGCGATGGGCTGCTGACCATTTCCCCTTCTTCAAGCTCCGGCTCTTCAGCCGGCTGCTTCTTGGGGGCGGACGTCTTGCGCTTTGGGATCCGCATACTGCGAATGAACTCGGCAGGAATGGTCCCATGCGGCATCGTGAAACCGGCCGCCTTGCTGGACGACGAAGCAGCAACACCACCCGGAGACACCTTCTGCTTCTAGAAAAGAACAATAATTTCTTAGCAATCAAACATAAATGTGCATGGCAATAAAGTAAAACCATGTTACCTTGGGCTCCCTTTCCGCAGAGTCCTCGCCCCGCGAAAGCTCACGCTTTGGGGACTTTGGCGGCGGGTCCCGCTTGCTGGAGGAGGCCACAGCAACACCACCGGACGTCACCTTCTGCTTCTACAACACGAATTTAGCAATCAAAGAAAAATTTGCTGCTTGACGTCGTGTACGATTTACCTTGGCAGACTTCTGGACTTGCTCATCCTCCCGCGAAAGCTTGCGCTTCGGGGACGGCTTCTACAAAAAATTTACAGTAAAATCATAAACAAAATGAATGGGCAAAGAAAAGTTTTTCGATTGCGTTATTTACCTTGGCAGCAGGAGGCGCAGCAAAAGGGAGATGCAAATTCAAGACCGGGCGCACTTGACAGTCCTCAGGAGTCGTTGTGCTACGGTTGACATGAGTAAAAACAAAATGCATATGCGCAAAAAATATAAAAATTATGAACTTACCCTATACCCAGGTCCGAGATTTTTCTCGTGGCGATGGGGTCATCAGCCGACAAGGGCAAGTACTTTTTCAGGAAGAAGAGGTCCTGTTTCAAAAAAAAATCAAAGGAAGTCAGTTTTTTCAGGAAAAAAGGCAAGACCGTGAGTGGAACTTACAGGCAGGATGATGGCGCCCTTCTTCTTGGTCGTGGGGGAACGCGCTTGCAAAGCTCTCTGAGGCTGCTTCAAAGAAGACGCCGAAGAAGGAGGAGCAGATGAAGAAGAAGAATCCACGCGCTGCTGAGACATGGACAAAGTCTCGCTGCGCTGGGCAGACGACGGAAGAGAAGAGGTAGGAGCAACAGGACGCTTGAAGGGCGTGGCCTTGTCCTTGCCCTTTTCCTTTTCCTTGGCAGCCTTCGCTTGTGAACCAGAAGCAGGCACCTTGGACGAACGTGGACGGGCACTAGCAGCCGCAATGTCATTCAAAATGTCCTGAACAGGATCCTTGACCTTGGGCTGCGCTTGAGCAGACTTGACAGTAGAAGAAGTAGGGGCAGGGCCAGAACCAGAACCAGAACCAGAAGCTTCGCGCTTGGCTTGAGTGTAGGCACAACGTTGAGAGTCAGACATGCTGGAAAGCTTTTCGCTGTCAAAAGGGCAATAGAGAGAGAAAACGCGTAGATCAGTAACTGCCAAAGATGATGCGCGGCCTATTTATGCAACCCAGTCGGACTTACGACTCTTGCAAAATGGTCTCCACATCGCGTAACTTGACTCCACCTCGAGTTGGAGGATAAATCGGTCGATGTTTAATAGGCGGCACCCAATCAGGGTCTGGAACCACATGATTCTTTTTCTGCTTCAGCGCTTTATAGCAGTCGTCCGGTCCTTCTTTTGGCAGAGCCTCCCAGTGGGGAACCTTTTCATACGACATGTAGTGCAAGCTCGAAGACGCCTTGAAGATCTCAATAGGTGACTGGAACGTGGCGTACATGGGTTGCCGATTGTAAGTCATGGGCTTCTTATTCTCATTCGTCAAAAAGCCGGCCAATGCATCGTCGCACAATTGGCGAAGCGTGGCTGTCTTTTGATCCATATCAACAAGGAATATCGGTTACTGAGAGAGTGTATTCGTGCGGGTGTACAGTATACTTGGATCTGTTCTGATTGTTAGACTAAAATGATCAGCGATGAGTTAGTTACAGCAATGAGAAGAGTTGCAGAGGACGAAGAAAAGGACCCAATCCTTACAAGGCGGAGTTGTTTATGCCGTTTTGTGGAAGACAAGATGTGTTACAACGAAGGGCGTGTCTGTAAGCAGAAGAAAACCTGATAGGAAGTTGACTCGACAGAGAGAGAGAAATACGTGTGTAAAACAGGCTGAAAACAACTTGCCATTGTCTTCTTTCTTATATATATAATGAAACATGGATGTCTGGCGTGGGTTCTTTTTCTTTTCTATCTTGGGATACTATGGATTCTTCCGGTTCCAGTCACCATCATTTGCACTACGTTCTTGTAAGCAACGGCGAAGACTACGTTGGTCATGCTCTTGCCCATCATTTGGTCAACGAGCTCTCTCGGCGCCCAGGCAGAATGAAAAGGAAGCATTGGCGGGTTCGTGTGCTTTGTCGGGACCTCCAATCGTGCGAGGATCTCCTGCGTATGGGAGCAGATTGTCGGGTACATAGATATACAGCGTGTGGTAGCTAGTGGCGGGTTCGTCTCTGATAATAACATCCCCTATGTCATCTTAGGAGGTCGATTACAGCAGCGTGGCAAGTCTCCGCCGACACATGCACCATGTGAAGTGCGTTATTCTGGTGCCCGACATGACGGAGCAGCAACTTATGAATGGCCGGAATGTAGTCGAAGCGGCATACTTGGAAAGCGTCAAGCGCATGCAAATGATCTCAGATATTGCACTTGGTTATATGATGAAAGAACAAAAAGAAGACGAGTCTCGTCCACTTGGCCAATTCCATGCCTTGGAACAATGCGTCCGTGAAAAATATGCCTATGGCCGCTGGTGCATCTTTCGCTTGTCCATGATTCACCAAGTCCTCTACTATTGGGCCAGGATGGTTGAGCAAAAAGGTTGCATTGGCATGCCCATGCCTCCGGATACGAACTTTGTAGCCATTGGTATTCAAGACATTTGTGACGCCGTGGCCACTCTGATTCTGGGTTCCCACAAACAAGATCAACCTGAAGACAACGATGAAGAGCAGCTGGAGGTGGAAATCCCGGATGCGGCCGTCAAGCGTATCTTCGAACTGACGGGCGTTTGCGTCTGGATGGGTGAAACCGTTGCGTATCAACTGGGTCGCGCTTTGGGTGCCCCCGAGGGTGAAATCACGTATTGTGAATTGTCGCCGGATGAGTTGCGTCAATACTTTGAATCCATTACTGGTCAAGAACAAGGCGGTAGTAACACCTTGGCATGGTTTGGATCTTTAGCGACTCGTATTCTCGGTGTCCCCGACAGACCCGGTTTGATACCTGATCCACACAGGCATCTCAAGAAATTCGACGTGGAGTTCTTGTTGCATTGGTTTGAGATGGCTAAACGTGCAGGAGGATTCACCAGACTGACGAACGATGCGAGGGACCTGATCGGTCGTGAGCCACGTGAACTCAATCAGTTCTTTGAGGATAATCGCCAGCAGTTCCGTCGTCCTTCTGCGACCTCTGTGCCAGAGTAAAAGTTAATGGCAGTAATTGTTCCTCGTAAACAAGGACAAATAAAGGTTCGAGCCAATGGGCTGTAGTTGCGTCTCTTGTCAATTGCTTTGAAAGCTTGTAGTTTTAATAAGCAAATGTTGCCAAACTATTCAAGCAAAGGATACAGCCAATGGATATGATAACAGGAATCAGTATCACTTCCTAAATATGACTTTGTCTAGCAATTTGCGACGGTGGCAGTGGTGGGTCAAAAGGAGCTGGTTCTGGTCGCCGCCATTGATGCCCATAGTTATTATATCCATAATTGTGACGATGCCAATAATGGTCGTGGTAGACGTAACGTCTCGGCTGAAGATCGCTTATGACAGGAAATGTGCTTGCCGCCCAGGAAAGAACACAAAACGTGATAGCAACAATAACAATAAGATATCTAAACATGAAAGAAACGAGTACGATTTAAAAATCAACGAGAAAGATTGTCAATAAAGGACTTTAGTATTATGTACAAGTAACTGAATTACGAGTTAACAAACACAGTCTAATCTATTATTATGTCTTTTCTCCCTAATTGAGGCTTTCAATCTCAAACCACTCGCCAGTGGATGGATCGACTGTCTGCACATAAAACTCCCGCAATGCTTCGATGGCCTTCTCTTCGATCTGAATTCGGATCAAGCTCTTCTTCGTCTTCTTTCCTTTGATCCATTGGTCTTCTAATTCTTGCTGCCGCTGAATATCTTGGAATGAACGCACACCTCCGTGACCAGGGATCGACTGTGATTTCACTGTTGAACGCTGCCGTCGAATAGGAGTTAGTGCAAAATTGGACCCAAGACTGATAGTAGGATCAAAGTCAAGTTCTCGCGGCTTCTGCTCTGCATTGAGCTTGCGGACATCATCCGCGGACTCAAATATTTCTTCTTTGGACACATAACTAGTCCTGATATGTTAGCGAAAAAGCGTATCTTTAGCAGCAGCATCACTCACATTTTTTTGCCCTTTGAACTCTCTTCCACAGAACTTCCTGTACTCGTCGACAAAGGACTTATGTCTTTCCAAGACAACTGCGGCTTCTCAGGCGGTGTAGCATGAGAAGGCGCTACTTTACCCCACACAGGTTTTGGAGACGTGGATGCTGCTGCAGCGGCAGCCGCCAGCTCCTGTTGATGCAGCTTTCGACGCTCTTTTTGCGAGAGCTTTTTCGGTATATGGACAGGGGCTGAAAGCTAGATGCGATAAAAAGCTCTTGAGACCGATAACTTAATCCATATCCGCTCTTGCTTACCTTCCCAGATTGTCCTGACGAACCAGGCGGCGTCGCGAGCTGCTCTCCCAAGATATCCCTTAGCGAGGGCTTCGACCTATGACATAGCATGTTTAGCCGTAATGCAACTTGACCTCTGACTCTACGCACAACATACTCGGCTGATCCAGCAGCGGTCAACGGTATCGCCCAGCCTTGCCGAGAAGTACCGGCAGGGCTAGTTGATGGCTTGGTATTTCCATATTCATGCAGATCAGTCATAGCAGGCTTTTCTTCCTCCGTTTTACTCTCCTTGGGTGATATCACATCGTCCTCATCCATAGAAAATATCATGCCATCTTCTGAATCACCGCTTTTCTCTGCTGACCTGACAGGCGATGGCATTATGGTGACGAGTGTTTCAGCATAGTTGCTGATCACAGGCTGGTCTTCGTGCGACATTGTGTAAAGCGAACACGAAAATTCAAGATCTTCATCGTCTGGACTTTTCGTGGTCGATTCAAACGGAATTCCAGGCTGTCGTATATAAGGCATATCCATTGCTTGACTGCGTCGAACGGTTTCTTCAAGCTCCTTAATGATTGATTGGTCCAAGTCCTCCAAACCCCTAGTTTCCGATAAGCGCATGTGCATAGCCTCGAGTGCAGTAGAAAAATCTTACCCATTGTTAAGGAAAATGTCCAAGTTGGCAGCTATGAATTTGAGGCATGCGTCTTTGAGACAGTCTGCCAGATATAGCTTCGATTTTTCCAGCAGTTTTCTCGCCGACTTGAGATCCAAAAATCGAACAAGAGAGGCTTCGCATATTCTCTTCAGGTTGTACAGCAACAGCTCATCGGCAACACATAGCGTCTCGAGCAAAAGCATCATCATTTCTTCACGACTATCCTTGATGATATCAGCAAACAAAGACTTATCATCGAAGTCGCCGTAGAAGTGTCGAAGCAAGATCTCCATTGTTTCTTTCCTAATATGTGATACGTCCACAGGCACACATGCTTCTGCTGTATGACGTCTTCGCCGTTCTACAGTCCAGACAGAGTTTGGTTCAAACAAAGCCCCAAAGAAAGGACAACGTTGCCGAACGACGACTTCATGACATAGGAGCTCCCCATCCGATAACATAAGACGAACGTTCCAAAACTTTTGCGACTCTAGCAGCCAAAGTGTATCCTGAGTAATAGTAGGCTCAGGAGTATTGCTGAAAGACGATGATGCTGAAGCAAGCAATTCTCGTAAATCGAATATTTTTGCCAGCTGGACGAGTTCTTTTTGTATTTGGTCAACGGATGCGCTACTGGAACCACGCGATAAGCAAGGCAGTTGAAAGTATGCGCCCATTGGATGCAAGTAGCTGTCGGTATACAGATAGTCGAGTAACAGCAACATTGAACTTGGGTCGTACTCTTTGTTAAGTCGCATCCTCCTCACGCCGTTTTGCTCGACCATGGTTATGTCGGGATGTCCACCGCCCAGAAACAGTTTTCGGAGCGTTGGGCTTCGACAAGCAAGCAGACAGGAGTGACAATATAGATGCTTGCCTTCACAAAGATCAAATACGATGTCCAGAGTCTTATCTTTCGCAGCCACCGCATCTATATCTTTCCAGGCCAGTTGTATCGCGTCTTCAATTCGTCTCTCAAACACTTCACAGATCGTCGCCGTAACCTTTTCGACATCTTCCTCTTCATCCTTTTCTGCAGAAGCAATATTCGACACCTCCTTTAATTGCTTTTCTTTCTCCCGTAGCAAGTCATTTATTTGGTGCTCGAGCCTCTTGCCTATAACGGCATGAGGCAGCGCGTTTGCCAAGTCATCTCGAAGCGTCGACTTTACCAAATCAACAGGACCTGTTTGGTACTCTGATCGTAACGCCATGAATGCTCCACTTGAATTTGCGCAAACTCGTATGCATCGCTGTAGATTCGGCAACGCAGAAAATTTGTAATTATTATCTTTGCTATCTCCAATGGGGGTGCCCGTAAACACTTGTCCCGATTTCGTACAAACAATCAGTTCTCCTTGCCGACCCATGCTGGCATCAGTCGCTGCTAGATGCGGTTTCCGCAGCGTCCAAACACGCTTTGGTGAGCTTATCGTAACCGTCGCCTTAGACTTTGGACGCGTCTTATCTGCTTGCCGCATGCTGGAGCTTGGTTTACATGACCAGACATACACATCTCCATTATTTGATAAGGTTGCCATATGATTATCATTACAAGGGAGAAGCTTGACCATGTAATTGACTGAACTAGAATGGACTCGCAAATAAGCTGGGAATCTTTGGACAGGGAAGCTGTCATTGATACCTGTTAATCTTGGGTCATCCGCTGTCACAATACTTGTCGTTACTCACAAGATCTTTTGTTGGGTGTAGTTGCAAAGCAAAATGACTTCATGGTTGTCGAAAAGAACGGCTGTGGCGTATTCCTACAACATGACTCAGGATTAACGAAAAAGGAACCAGGAACCACAACAATGTACATACCGTCGCTGACACCTGAGTAATGCCAGCAGTAAATGCGACCTTTCGCGGTATCACTTGTCGCAGGTCATCGGCGGTGGAGTGATAGCCTGTTAATTCGATGAGTATCGAAGCTAAGACCGCTAACGTATAGCCTACACCCACCCAATTGCCCTTGGTTGTATCCAAACGTAAATATATCGGTCTTTGTATATACAACTGAATGCACTGCTGATGCGGCAGCTCCAATGATTGCTTGTTTCTTCAGGCATTGTGCCTGTACTTTTCGTGGGACTAGCTGTGCACCCTCCTTGCTGTCCTCCAGCTCGTATCCTAATGCAAAATAGCAGTTTCATCCAATCAGATTCAGTTCCGAAAGCTTGTGCCCAATTTCCTCTTACCCAGCTGGCCGAATTCATTACTGCCAAACGTGATCACGTTGCGACTCTCTGTAACAGCAACTGTGTGGTCTCGACCAAGAGCGACAGCGATGATGCGTTCGGACCATGGCACAGGACGAAACGTCAACTGGGTATCTGACTCTTTACCCGTTCCCAATCTACCACTCTGACCGAATCCACATAGCAACAAATTATGTGTTGTCTCCGTGGTCACGACAGCTGAATGGTACTTTGACATGTGCACGGATTCAATCATAACTCGCGGCCTCGTCATTATTTTTTTCGAACGCTGCGACTCGAACTCCAAGGGAACACGTTCGGGAAACTGCCTATTTTCCGAATCACGGTGACCGAGCACGTAGTTGGCATTGCTTCCCCACGAGTACAAGGCCGTTCCTCCACTGATTTGCCTCTTCCTTGGCTTGTCCGCCGCTGTTTCTAACATGGTGTCGTCTCCATTGACTGGATCATCCACTGTTACTTGGACTACTGGAAACGTGTTCTCTACCGTTGTGAAATAAAGTTCGAGCGGTTTCAGGCCCTCGTAATCCTACAGACACAAGAAGGAGAGCATTACGTAAGTGCGCACATCACCAACTGCATTCTGGCAACTACCTTGATATTAAGATCGATATCATGACGTTGCATAAGCATCAGTGCAATTTCTATGTTGCCGAGATATAACGCCCTAGTTCATTGAACAGACATAGCATTAGACCGACTGATCCCGGTGCTTTAATATCCGAGAATTAAAGAAGGGTCGATGACGAGAACCAACACTTGCCTGTGTAAAGCTGTCCAACCGTTTTCGTGATCCCGGAGATTCACATCAACCAGTGGGCATTCTACTAGTAATTTCACAATTTCGACTCGATTCCGTGCTGCAGCCAAATGCAGTGCCGTTCTCCCGAGAATGGACCGTTTATTGAGGTTAATCTGTCTCGTTCCTCCTGCGGCCTTCGAATGTCGTTGCACATGGCGATGGCCTTGGTCACCTTTCAATAACGTAGGTGGCGGGCCAGTACCGGACGTGGCTCTTTCGATTAAGTCCCGAATAAGTTCTACATTGTTGTCTTTTACGGCTTTAAAGATCGAAATCATCAGTTGAAACGTTCGGTTGAAAAAGGTACGAATTCCTGAAGATCAAGCGGGAATTTCTCTACGATGCGTTACTGGTTTTTAACGTTTAAAACGTTATTTACCTAATGGCACGCATGAACTGCCGTTCCACTTCTAATATACAGTACGATAGACTTGGAATGATCGACATCAATTTATGGCTACTATATGTAAAAGCTACCGCAAATTTTTCTTCGTTCTTGTCGTAATTATGATTATGTATCACGCTTAAGGAAATTGCCTCTTCAGCAGTAATGTTTTCGAACCTGTGCAGGGACAGAGAGTCGTTAACCTATCAATGTCAGACTGTGAAACTGATTGCGCCATTGCCTTTTACACTTTAGAGAGCTTTTAATAACGGGGAATGCCGCAGCTGCATGAGTATTTTAGAGCTTGTCGTATGCCTCTATGTAGGTGAAGTATATCCTCCAATGCGCTCATGAGGTTCGATCACGCTATGACACTTGAAGCAGTAGCACTTCTGTTTATCTTCAAGGAAGAAAAAAGGTTGAGATGCAGAAAGCGATAGAACCCGGGAGACTTAGAATTAGCCTCATATTGATAAAAGCTATAATCCCCTGAAGACGATATCCACGCCACATCGTTTATCCGTCTGTCTTTAGGCCAAGACAATGTGTTCTTGCAGTGCTTTGAATCGCAGAATCAGGAGGAAAGATATTCCACCAACGACCAGACTTGTTGGAATTTGTCAAAAAAACAAAGATCATAATTTGTAACTATAATTGGTTCCTTTAGGTGTGTGTATCCTCGGAAAGGGTTCTTGTACGACATAGAAGAAAAAACAGAGATCGCCTTTGCTCCGATGCCAGAGTGCCACGGGACTAAAAAAAACAACGTGGTGTTGTTTTATCTGCAGGAAACCTTTTGCATAAACACTGAGAGTTGACTTTGTACATGGTAACAGTAATACTACCCTTGCAGGATCCTGGTTCCAATGACCTAGACACAAGACAAGTACAGACCGTTCGAGACTCTGTCATTTCTTTTTCTGTCTGCGGGTAGAATTCCAGAATATCCAACCAAAAAGGAGCGCCATTATTATCGGATTTGTGCGTTTCATGTTTTTTATCTGTAATCTAATCTTCTTTTACCCTCCATACAGGTAATTGCTTTCTGTCGTGTTCTGTGACCCTGAATGATATCCTAGTTTGTGCTAGGTGGAATAATGCGTTCATGCAACATATGGTGTTCAGCATGGTGCTGGAAAGTTCGAGTATAACGCGTTACATGGCTGACCATGAAAAGTTTTATGAGCGTGCATGGCTGGTCGGTCTGTGCTCTCGCTTCGGAGAATGTTGGATCGACAGAAGGGAGAGTGTAAAGTTCTCGACAGAACCGCGTGCAACCACTCTGTGATTCGTTCCACTCTCATTATTTTTTGCCTTTTTCGAGCGTGTTCCTTGTAACAATGGTATATAAAGACGTACCGGATCACAAAATTCATTTATTCTATACCTTCCTCGCTGCTACTACTGCCACTACTGCCAAGGGCTGCTGCCTACCATGTCTGTCACCATGCCCACTCCCCATCATGAATTACTGTTCCCTCAACCTCTCAGTCGAAAATTTAGCGTCAATATTGACCAGCCAGAAGTGAATGTTCGGCCCATCGTGAAAGGTATGTAGATTAAGGCTCACATCCAGCAAAATTTTTCTGACGTTTAGCATGTGTTAGGCGCTATCAAGGAGGCCGCTCATACTTTGGCTGAAGCGTATCATGCCAACGAGTTTTTACGATGGTGTGCTCGTGGCCTGCAGCAACCGAAACACAGCGAATTCCTCTACACTTTTTTCAAGCATATCATCAATGCCTCGACCCTGGCCAGCCGTGATTTTGCAGTCCAAGTGGATGGATGCAAGGGAGTCCTTATCTGGAGCCATCGGACCATGATTGCCTCTCCCTCCTTGAGTGGCACGTTCAAGATTGCCCGACTTATCGGATGGTCATCTGCACTCAAAACTTCTTTGAAATTCCAACCTGCTTCCTGCGATAAGATGCGACGCAAGATAATGGCCGAACACGGCAACAATTGCTTGGTTATCTGCTATCTAGGAGTGCTGCCCCACGAGCAGGGTAAAGGTCTTGGTCGCGCCCTTCTTCAGCCTGTCCTTGATAAGGCAGATGCGGCCCATTATCAAGTCTATGCCGAAGTCAGCGACGAAAAGGCCGTTGGTTTCTTTGAACGTTTTGGGTTCTACGAGCGTGGCCGAGTCCTTGTCGACAATAAGCTACACATTATCTTTATGGTCCGCGATCCAGTTATCCGCAGCGATCCTGTATCGCTGCAGTTCAGCCCCGGTCGACGTGTGTCCGCTTAATTGGAGCACACACTCTTAGCATGTTCTATACCCTTGGAGCTCTATCCAGTTTTTGCGACATACCCATCATCATCATTTTTGTCCCATTATGTACATAATTATCATATTCTCTTAAAAAGAAAATCATATGATTTTTTCATAATACAAATCATGATCTATCAAACTTTTCTACCTGCCATTCGTATCACCTTTCCTGGGAGCTCAGAAAAGGGTTTTTTGGGAGAAACCGAGTTCTGTGCAACGATACCAGTGTCTATTAAGCACCAATGGGGATGTATCTAGAACGATTTCTTGGTTTATGCTGTTGGGGATGTTCGCCGATCCAACCATGCCGAGACTTGCTCATAGACCGCAAACTGAACAGCACCGCCTAAAACAAACATGGTAAATCCGATGGTTATAGCACCCTTATCGTCCCTTATTATTATTACCTGGAGCCACTCGGATCATCCGAAGCCAAGCACCACGGAAAAAAGATCGATATCCTTCATTTCGCATCATGGTTTTTATGCAATCCCATGTGTTTCGATAAGGCCGATTGTCATCTTGCATTCTGTGATAAACCCTCGTCGTTAACATCTTCATTGCGATAACAATCCCTTTCTGCGAACCTTGTCTTTACTACATCCGGCGGTGAATTCAGTACAGCAACCATTGTATTAGAGAGAAACCCGCTAACCTTAAGAATTTTGCTCTTTTAGTTTGGCTCTTTTGCGTTTCATGTATCGTGTTTACCATATGTTTCCATGGCGCCAAGGGTTTACTCGGGTCCTCTGATGCTTTTTCGAAAAGCGCCTTGATTTCGGTATAGCCAGAGAACTTGACGACAAGCCCTTGAAACACTTGTTGAGCTATACACGTCCTCTTTTCCCACTTATTGATGGTTTGCTTACCCCATGATTGACGTGCAACGGTCGCCAGCAAGCCACTGTACAATGCAGTAAATCTAAAACGGGATATGGGTTTATCTGCGTTTACACCTTGATATCCGACCGCCCCGCCCCCCTTGTCTCCTGGATGTTCTTACCCTTCCTGGCGGACAATCAGCGATGCCGTGCGTATCAGACCATGATATTTCCTCTCGTGCGCTGCATTCATTAAATCGGTTTGCTGACGGACTTTAATCATCTCCAGTGGGGTCACTATTTCATTTCTTTCAGCATCAAGGGGACCTTTTCTACTACCTATGATTTTTCTTTTGTTACCTAGCGTCACCGCCTGTGTGATTCCAGTACAAATCTAAGGAAGCTGAAAATGTAAGCAACTTGATAATGAGTCCTTGCATCCGAATCATAGGCACAGCTTACACCAGCGAGCCCTGCTGAGCTGTGAGACGGAATGACAGATCCTTCGAGTTTCTCAAAGATGGGTTTATACAACGCCAACCCCATGTATTGCAGCGAGACGCGAGGCCCAACGATGCATAGAACGGGTGCTGTTCCTCTGTATAGCGCCGAGAAACCTTCTTCTTTAATGACACTGGTGAATGCCTTGAGAATGCCTTGATTGTATCGCGAAGCGACGCGTACAGACTAATTCATTAACGGACAGTCAAGCAAGACGTTTTGGGCGTGTTCTTGTCCCGTTCTAATCCTACCTGGAAACGTGTCTTGATGACGTCCGTTGGCTATCACCACAATCGGCTTCAGTTGGACGTGGTTTGGTCATTGTCGTGTGCAATTCTGTTTACCTGCATGAGCAGGACCTCGACAGTTCCCGCAACAGCGCCTGCAATGGTAGAGTTCTAACTACGTGTCAGCCTTCTGTCTCACATGACGTTATATGCTGAAATTACCAAGACGCCTTTTTGTGGTTTTGACATTGCGGCCCGACTAACCTGTTCCCTGGTTCCTGAAATTGTTCCCTTACAAATCTTTAATCTTGAATCATGCAGATCGACCAATCAGGCATCGGCTCGGATCTTTTTTTCTCCCGGATGCATGCATGGAAAGCGCTGAATGGCAGTAGGCTAATCATATACGCGTTGAGCGTATATTTTACACAGAAAGCAACAGGCCATAATCCAAGTATAACCAAAAGTTTTGGATCATGTTCAACATGGGCTCTATTCAGCCATTACGCAAAGTAAGGAAATGCTTGAACTTTTCGCCGGCACGGTTCGAGTCGTTTCCTCTTGGATGTCACTCCAGTGCTTGTGTACCTTGAGGACTTGAACCATGCCAATGTGAACAGTCTCCTCAGAAAAAAAAACGTCATCCAGACATTTGGCTCTTGCCGGAATGCATGACGAAGCTTCGTGACGGGCAGAACAAAGGAAAAGCGATGACGCATTCGTATATGACAAGTTTTCCCCCGTCTCTTAGAAATACGCTGTATGTATTTTTCTCCTCTTCAAGTCGTTGCGTGGATTCATCCCGGTAAAAGACGACCTTCGAATCACGAGCCGCACTTGAGCATTGAGAATGAAGATTCCGAGAATCGCAGGATCAGGGTGAATCTGAATCGCTGTAACAAGTTCGAATAGAATCGCAAACACACAAACAAGTGACTCATCGGGATTCTCAAAAAAGCTAGCAACGGCAGACCTGTCGAAAGGTACAAGTGAAAAGACAGAGAGAGAGCGAACGGGCCACTTTTCCTTCTCTCTATATATAGATAGATCCTCTTCTCATGTCGTACAAAAGAGAACAGGCGTTTGAGTTTACCAAATGCTTACGGGAAGGTCATGACGGAATAAGCTCGTGCTCTCAAGAAACGCAACGACTTGTTCGGCTTGCGCTCGATGGTACGCTCTTTCATTTTTCCGTGAAGCAACCCGCTTTATTTTATTTGTTTGGGATTAGGAAACAATGCAGCAGCGGTCTTTATCACAACTGGGTAAAGCAACGTTGACAGGTAATGGACATCCGCCAAACCAACTCACATTATATATTTGCTTCTCAGGGCAGCAGATTGTTATAAAATAAAGTAAAAAAGGATGCTACTGTTTATATCAGAAAAGAAGCGCCTAATCTTCTCTTGCTATGCATAGAAAAGACATTACTTTCCAGCTTATCAACAGGCTGGGTATTGAGCTCACTGCACTCAACATTGATCGAAGAAAGAAAGCCATGGCGGATATACAGTTGGATTACGCGTAAGTCCGGGGACACGTGGAGCAGGTGCACAACAAAGACTTGAACTGCGGATAGTTACATTGGTATAGTCGACAGTTGCTGTTACGATCTGCGGGCAGGGCATCGGATCGAGAGTGAGCAATTGAAAGGAAGAACTGTCTTGGAAATAACCCTTAATCTGGACAAATTTGCTGCTGGTCGCGTTGTTAGACATCAGGATTCTGGAAAACGGCGTCGAGCAATGGATGAAACGAGCGAAACAGATCGATTCTATATGGGACAAAGTGAAGGCGGGTTCAAGCATACCCTTTGTTTTACACATGAGGCTTACGGATGAATCGCTTTTCCTGGGGAACTTGGTGGTTGCCGATCTCTTGGAACCCGAGTTCTGCGAGCCTGCCATTGCAAAACCAGGTTGTTCCATTTTTGATTCTTTTACTCTTCTGAGTAAGTGCTACAGATCAAGCGTAACGGGTTTAACCATGTCCCCGTTAATATGGCTGCACACAAGGGAACCAGATAAGCACCTTTCTACCAAGTCAGCAATCTGAAACGAAGGAGGGTGGATCAATAGATACAAGCTCTAATGTCCTTGTAAAACTACTCGGCGAATACCTCTGTGGACTTGGTCAAACCGTCCTTTTTATGCACTTGAATGTAAGTTGAACTTCTGGAATAGATGCATACACGGTTAGTCTAATGCGGCAAAGGAATCTCTGCTTTTACACTTGGACGAGGTATTGGAGACACTCTGTTTTGCCCGTACGTTACATTCGGTTCACTGCCGTATAGTCCGGAACAAGAGGGATGTCCGCGTCGACTATTATCGAGCCCGTCTGGGAAAGGCGATCCAAGACTGCCAACGTCAAGAGGTAAACAGACAGTATCGCAAACAAAGAGAGGGAGTTCATACCAGGATCAACAACAGGCAGCATGCAAAGAATTGCAGGACTTGTGGCTGGAAGCCCAAGCTAAGATGGACCGCATGGAAAAGGAAATAAAAGATCAAGCGGATCTTCTAGAGCAACTGCAGAAAAAGCAAACCGCTTACAAAGAAGTAGCATTTCAACGAACTGCTCAGGACGTTTCCGTCGAGGTAGGATTCAGTGGTACTTGCGTGCTTGGTCGCTTCTGATCATATCTGGCAGGATTATAACAACATCCAACATGAAAAGCTTGCGCTTGTAAATGAAAAGAAGGCTCTGGAAAGCGAGCTAGAATATCATAAATATCTCTCTTCAAAGTCTTTAACACGGGCAATGGAATTGGAGAAGCAGCTGCATGTAGCGACTCGCGAGCAAGGTATGGATAACCGCGAATTCTCTTTGTGTGCAGTGTTTGACTCATTGTGAGTTCTTATTTTAGATATCCGTAGAAGTGAAATGCAGGAAAGCAAGGTACTGATCTTTAATTGTATGTAGTCAAGTGTTCTCTATATTGAAGCAAAAACCGCTCTGCTTAGGAAACTGTGCATGCGGGCACGCAAACCAATCTGCAAGGCTTGTATTTACAGCAACTGCAAGAAGCCATTGATGACTATGCTGCGAGATTGGATGAAGCGGAAAAGCTATGCTGTACTCTGCAGGAACAGCTAAGAGGTCAGGCCATCGAGCAGCAAGAAATCGAATCGTGTGTGCAGGAGTACCTTCAAACAATTACGCGACTCGAGGTAAATGCAGATAGTGTAGATGCTCTGATATTTCTCAGGTTCTCATGGTTAAGCAGCGCAAAAACCAAGCACTCGTTGAAAAATTTAGAGAGCAACTGGAAATTGAGCACGAGGACCGGGACCAAGAAATGCGCCAGGCAATCCTGCAGGTATAAACTAAACCATCGTCTAGACAAATTCAACAACAGGTTTAAGACACTCAAATGGACAGACCCGTATGTATCAAGGACAACATCAAAGAATGAAGACGCACATTGAGCAACTCAAAGTACGTAAACATTCCTTGCCGACCGAGGCATTCATTATTCGCGACTGACGAAAACACATCAGGAGCAGCTGAACGAGTGTAAGGCTGACCTTTTGAAATACAAGGCCACTGCGAGCGATTTTAAGGTATGCATCATGATCGTTTGCTTAGTGGAGAGTAAAGAATATTTTAATTTATCCTAAAATACTATGTAGGTGCGGTGGAAAGAGGAAATGGAATGGAGCCACCGTCAGAACATGATGATGCAAGAGGAGCGTAACCGTACGAGATGTTATGTCCAGAGCCTGCGTGAGCATGTCTCGGAAACCTTCAAGAGTATTTACTGTGAAAACGTCGATCATGTTAAAGTGGACAAGGCACCCAACCAACGCCAAGTAACTCTGTCACCTGACGCCCTGGACATTACAGTGCATTTTCCTTCGTCCCCTCTACGGGATGCGCTTGCTGCAGACGACAGTGACGTCGTTATGGCTTTAGACTCGCAGTCTATCTCTAATCAAGAATTAAAGTTGGAACCTAGAGATACCGACGACGGCGGTCAGAACCGCGCGCCTGCAAAGAATGTGCCGCACGAAGAAACAAACAGTGTTGCTCAGCGGAAGCGGAACAAAGGAAAATCTAAAGCGACTTTCTCTGGTAAGTGACAAAACTCCTGGCTATTACATATAACATTCAGTCGATCTTCTTTATATGCTAACGGCGCGGTTTATAACTATCCTTTTTATTGTTAGCATCTCCACCGCTAAGCGAAAACCGGCGAGGACGCATAAGAAAACCGCAAAGTTCAAAGGATGGTATAAAGAAAATCGGTGATAGTCATACAGCCGGAGGTAGTAAATGTAGGCGAGTCCTGCGGTCCATTAACGAGAACCTCGCAAGTCCGCAAAAACCCGCACGGCCATGAACAGATCCACGCTCAAGTGATTCAGGACTCTTGAGTCTACGTAGTTATATGATACGTAGCTCAGTCCAGCAGATGCAAAGGAAACAATTTTTAAGGCATCGGGATTATTGCATCCTCGACTGCTCTCATTGAAATGGAGGCACATCTATAAAAATACAGGCAACGGAATGTCTAAGGTGATCCCTTTTTCCCTTTGTATGTTTCCCACATGCTCTCCACGTTTCAATTTCCAGACCCACCACCCAGACAAGCCAAGCCTGGCAAGAAAAGAAAAGATGATGAGGATTCGCTACAGACCTTGGCAACGCTAGTCAACAAACTCTCAGTACAAGTTGAGAAACTAGAAAGCGTTACTACTAGAACAGCTGGAACGACCAACGATGATAAACGCCATGTCAAAGAAGGAGACGAAAGTTCAGCAGGTTGGGCGGCAGCGCTCAAGGCCGCAGGCGCAGAAGAAGCTGGAAAACCCAGCATGTTCTTTATAGACCCCTTGGGACCCACGGTGCAGCAGGAATATGAGAACGTCTTGAGTAGTGTTCCGCGCAGCAAACGTCATTCATCTTCTTGCTGTTGTGAATCCAAGACCCTCGAAGTGGCAGCAGGCATACCTTGGTTACCGCCTGTATCCGTGCACGGAGCCAATGAGATGAACCCGCTACAATCTGCTTATGCTAACTGGTGTACCTTGATGCGATGCCTGCCAATGATGGATACGACCTCGCAAACCTTTGTTCGTAGTATCGGTCTCTTTGCGATGCGTCAACTGCTGCATTCGATCAAGCAACACCAGCACATGCACCACCAACAAAAGCAGTTGCACGCAGCATCCAATAATAATTTACCTTATTTGTCACCAGTAACGACACTACATCATTCGTATCCAGTATTTTCTCAACATGGCGGCTCGAGTAACAGTAGCAGTAGTTGTGGCGGCGGGTCTTCTTCGCTAGTCGCTTTGGGTCCAAACTCGTCGTCTTCGTTCCTAAAGACGTCCTCAACTTGTCTTAACCCTCACTGCGACAATTCGTTGGATACTACTTCCCGGAAAAAGGCAGATGCTTGGGTCCCTTCTTATAGCCATCTTTTCTCCTCTGGGACCGGCAACGATCAAAACGCCAACACTTCTTCTACCACTCCTTTACCAACAGCATCTCCTCAACAACGACAGCCCAATCTAGGATTTCATTACGTATCCGAGTCTACTACCACCACCACCACTTCTTCTTCTTCTCGACACCATCATGTCTTGAAATTGCGACGCTGGTTCAAGAAAAATAACAAGGTTGCTCCCGCTGGCGGACATCATGGATGATAGATTGATTACTTGCTTTGTCGATAATGTTATTATTTACACGAATAAAATGTGAGCAAGGAAGAACAATCACTCTGTGTTGTTGTTGTTGTTGTTTTTCTTATATCCCGTTGCAATGAGAAAGATTTCCGTTGATTCCTTTCTGGATGCGTCAGGTTTCTCTTGTCGAACCCGACTGAATCGTTTTCGAAGTTTCTCTCTAAACGCGACTTCGTCTCCACCCATCAAAATCTGTTCCACGAGTATTCAAGTTTTAGAGGACTTATCAAGGTCAAAGGCTGAGGATTTTTTTACCTTGGTGATAAATGCACCTCGTGGTGCAAGGACAGTTTCCGCGAACGCCAGGGCCGATTCACAGAGTTCCTAAAAGCAGTATTAGAAAAAAAAGGAGACAATGCATGTATGAACATGTTTGTCTCACCAAGGACCGAGCATGATCCGCCATATGGTTGCCCGTAAACCGGGGCGCCATATCCGAACACACGAGCTGCACAGGCGAGCCTTGGAGCGCTTCGTGCACCTGCGCCTGGACCTCTGGGCTTGTAAAATCGCCCTGAATGACGGTTGCATTGGGGACCGGTTCCATGGGCAAAATGTCGACCGCGACCACATGCCTGGCTTTGGCTGCAGCCACTTGGGTCCAGCCTCCCGGCGCAGCTCCGCAATCCACCACGACATGGCCAGGACGGATCAGCCTGTACTTTTCGTCCATTTGCAGAAGCTTGAATGCGCTTCGGGCTCGGTAATGCTGCGATTTGGCTGCTTTCACATACGGATCGCGTGCCTGGCGCTGAATCCAGGCTTTTGACGAAGAAGAATAACAACGTCGGACAAACAAGAAAAGCATGCGGCCATCTCCGTCACTTGTCCCGCCCCAACACTGAAACGCGGGGCGAGAGTGCAAAAGCGCTCTCTCTCTCTCTCTCTGTCTCTCTGTGGAGTCGATCGCCAGCCATTTCGAATGTTCATGTCGCACGCCGCTGCTTTGGCCACAACATTACTGTGCCCGGAACACACGGGCAACAACTGGTCCATAAGAAGATGACAGGAGTGCCCAGCAGTCATCATCCACTCACATAAGGACTCGGCGAACAACAACAACAGCACTTCTACAGCATGTGATCGCCAACAGCAGGATGAATGGCAGCGTGTTTGGGAAATACCAGGAAATTTCGCAAGATCAGATCAATGTCTCCAATGAAGATTGGGAGTTCACGCCTCAACTGCGCTTCTACACCGCTCAACTCTGCCGGCTGCCATACTTATGGAGGGCGGAACTGCGCTACTGGTGAATACGGCTGAAGCACTACGGGCGTGAACCCCAAATCGATGCTCTCATTATGAAAACTGTTTCGGGGGCAAACTCGACGAATCCTCTGCTCCTTCTGGCAAGTCTATCTACGACGATCTTTCTGTGGTTGTCACCAAGGAAAAGGATGCTGAAAATTGGACTGGGACCATCCAATTTATTGGTGCGTTCTTGGACAACGAAGCACAGTGAGAGCGGGTCCAAATACCACCACACTCGAACCCACTACCAACATAAGAGTCTTCCTTGACATGCGTTCCTGCATTGCAGCACGGAAGCTCTTGCAAGAGGGCCACACAGTTGGAACCAAATAGAAAACATGCTCAGTTGAAGCAGGTGAGATCGAAGTTTGACTGCCTGTCAACATAAATGTCATGTCGAGCATTATCACCGTTTACATGACGACTCGGCAACCGTGTGGACCTTTTGCAGCCATGTCCCTGGCAAAGGCACGTCACACTCACAACAACGCAGTGCATCTAAAATGTTCCGAGCAATTGCCAAGGAACTGATGGAGAAGGGCAAGGACGCCACGTTACATCTATCTGTGGTTCCGAGATTACAGGATGTGGTCAGTGCTGGGCCTGCTGCTGAGGAATTCAAGAGAATTGTTGCTCTGTACAGAGATTGTGCAGAGATCAATAGGGGGTTTCAAAATTGAATGCTAGTCTAGGCAAAATTTTGCTAGTTAGGTGGGGCCAACTAGATTTTCCAGCAAGCAACTCCGAGGTCGCACTTGGAACAACTAGACAACTGCAGCTTGCGTTCCTGAAATATAAGCTTCCTACATCTCTTTACATTTTGCTTCAATCATGCCAAATTCTAAAAGCCGTACTCCTGCTGAAGCTGAGTCTTCCTCGCAAGCCATTGGCCGCGTGAGATTGTGGGTCAATCCTGAGCAATATGCGTCGAATGTCGTATGCGACTCTGATGAGGTTGCTTCGACCTCGGAAGAATACGAGTCAGGCATATCTGCTTCAGACGAAAGTCAGTCTTCCTCCTCTTCCTCCTCGTCTTCTGAGGACGAAGCACCCACCAAGAAATCGAAGAAACGTAACGGGTTCGGTTACGTCATTTGATCGCGGTGGGGTGTCCGTAGCCGAGGCCTTTGGAAAACGCAGCTTCGCAATAGTGGTCGCCACGTATAGTCCAGGAGCGCAGAGAGCAAACTTGTAAATATATAATTCTAGTCCTTGGATTTGCATTACTTGGATTAATGGTAGGCCCTTGTAATGGATTGCTTTTGCGACATGATCCAAGACGATTTTTCCTTCCAAACGCGAATCACTGTATGTTCCAAGCCAGCATAACGTGTCTTGGTATTTCGCTCCCTCTCTGACCGAGTGAGACCGATTGAGGGCATCGTATTGGTCTCTCTCTTTCCACAATAGCGCACGTGCTCTCCAGTTCGCCTCATCAGCAACTACCGCTGCAACGCGTCCTGTCTTTCATTAGGTCGTAGCTTGATACTATGCTTTCTGAGCTTACATGATGCCTTGCAAGATAATAATAGTGCTGCCCTGGCACGTTGCAATGGCCGAGATTGTAAAGAAAGGCCGTTGAAACTTGCACATGAACCGTCGTGGTACCCTGACTCTCGGCAAAAGCGCATTGGAAGGGGCGGTCAATATACGCTGCGAGAGCGTCGTCGGTCTTGGCGCCTTGGTCGATGAGGCAACGCAGGACGAATCGGTGGGAACGTGTCGCATGATATGCGCCTTAAACTTTGGCATTGGTATAAAGACAGGTGGCGGACGCACATCCAGAGCAGAATACTCGTTCACTGATAGATGGCAGTTAGCCCAGAACCTTCGCTGGCGTCAGTGACTGCTTTCTGAACTAAGAACACCGGGGGACCTGACAACAATTGATCGCTGTTTTCTTCCTCGAGCTTTGCCTTGCCATTCGGACCATTTCCTGATAGTAAAGCATAAGGTATGCAGCTATGCATCAGCCCGTACGGTCTAAGAGGATGGAGTTACCATTGTAAGGAATGGAATGGACATAACTTTCCACCAAGTTCACTCGGAATGCCGTAGAACTGTCAACCAAGGTATTGTCATTTTGAGTCGAATATAAGCCATCTCCGTCCACAGCAACAAGTGCTTGCGTTACGCCGGGACCGACCGGAGGTAATCTCCCTCGACTTCAGTGATCCAGGCATTTCTCTTGATTTGTATGTGATGGGAGTGCGCAAGCAAAGCTTACAGCGGACCAAACCGTATGACGCGTATTCAGGAAAAAAAAAAGAGAGATTTGTGGTCGTCTTTGACAAGTGAAATACTTGCTTGAAAAGCTTTAAATCATCGGTTTTTAAACAAGCGTTCATGTTTCCAACCCAAGATGCTGTAGTGCCTGGGTAATCCGTCGTTGATCCACCGTTATGTACAAGTTATGCCTTTTTGATAAGCGCAAATCTAAAGAAACAATACAGCATCTCAAACGCCGTGCTATTAATTATGCGTCGAAGCAATCAGGTACAAAGTGCAATGCAAATAAAAGATGAGAGAATGTAGATACTACAGAATTATTTAGGACAAGGGCCTGCTACCGTTGAAGTTGCTGTGAGCCGCTTTGCGTATTATGATTGTTGTTGATGATGCGATTTCTCGCTTGAAGTGGGCCATGACACGAAGACCCCTTGGCTTCACGCAGATGATACTGCAAACCATTAATATTCTTGTACCGCTTGACGCAGTTCGGCATCGCGCACCGATACGGCTTGTCGTAATTCTCAAGGTCAGGATGTGCAATCTTCATATGATAAAACAGACCACACGATTGCGGGAAGCTCATGTAGCACCCCGGTATGTCGCAGCCGTACGGTTTGAGGTTACTGAATACATCGTTCTGATCGTTTTGAGCGGCCAAGGTGTTGTTCGTAGCAGATTCAAGCGGGCTGATCTCGCTGCCATGTTGCTGCGTTAGCAAAGCCTGAAATGGTGCGCCTAATGGAGACGAAGAAGTCGAAGAACTTGCAAGCGAACAAGTATCCGAATTCGGGCCATAGCTTGTTGATATGACCTTTTGCTGTTGTTGCTGTTGTCCGTCCGGTAGACCGTGAATAAAGGTGGTGGTTGATGTCGAAGAAGCTGAAGCTGCTGCTGCTGCTGCTGCTGCTTCTTTGTCTTTCTTAATTTGCATCATTCTCTGCAGCTTCCTCCAGCGATTCCGGCAATGCAGACCTGGCCGTCCATCAAAGAACTGGGCGATCTTTTGCCACTGTGATCCAAACTCCTCGTATTTCTCCATCAACCGTCGATCTTCTTCGGGTGTCCACTCGGAACGGTCAATGCTCGGGTCTAAACTCTCGCGCCAGCGCTTGGCGCATTGATCATCCGTCCTTCCCTCGAGCATATCCGCGATTTTGCTCCATTGATTGGGGTACTTCATCACACCTTCTCGAAGGAGCTGATCTTCCTCGTCGGTCCATGCACCTTTCCGCAACGACGGATCCAGTGAATGGAACCATCGCTTACGGCAGTTTTTGTTCGTCCGTCCCGGTACGCATGCCGCGATCTTGGCCCATTTCTCCGTCTTGTCCCCGTACAGTTGGACCGCCAACCGGAGCAAATTGTCTTCTTCGGGCGTCCAGGGCGCTCTCTCCCTGCTGGCTTTCTTTTGCTTCTTGTTCGGCGGCTGCGACGGTTGTGTTTGAGTGGCGTTCGTTTGCTGAAATTCGCGCGTCTGCGGTAAAGTGATAGGAAAGGTGTTTGACGAATTTCCAGAGTGCAATGGTGGCAGGGTGGTCGGAAGGTCGGGTACAGCCAAGACCGGGCTATGGACGATGTCGACAGGTTGATACATACCGTAAAAGCCTGGCAGAACAGATTCCATCTGGTTCGATAGACGCGTGAGAAAAAATAAATGACCGAGCTATTATCATCTGCACGCTGTAATCAAATAAAGTTAAGCTCGTACCGAAGGGAAATTGCCGAAATGATGGGTAAACGACGTCGAGCTTTCCGGACCCTGGGAGCTATTCTCGTATTTTAATGTCGTAAATGATGTCGTATGAAACTGTTGTTGCTGTTGTCGTTGCTGGTTATCATCTTGGGATGGCTTTAAAGCGGATTGTACCTGGGTTAAAAGGGGGTGTTATTGGTTCTTGGTCAAACACTTTACAGATGCGTATGAACTTACGTTAAGAGGCAACTGTGGATTGGCTTGGTTCGTTGCTGGGTGCTGATGTGGTATAAACGTAAATGTTGGCAAGGTACCTGACAAGGAACCCGAGCTCCCCTGGACCAGGTTTAAAGATGATGGCTGCATCGCGTGCTGTGCGGAAGTGCTATTCGATCGAGGAGGCTCGACGATTTTGAACGCGGAATCTCGTCCCAAGTTGTCCTGATTTGGGTCCGGATGGGATAGCGTCAGATGCGGGTCGAAGGTATAGAGCTGCTGATACTGAAATCTTGTGGGTCAGACAGCGGTTCAGAGAGCAATGGGTTTACTGCATTCTTTGAAGAAGCTGCCTTGCTCAAAGCAGAAGAGCAGAAAAAAAGAACGCGTTGTCTGTGGCATAAAAATAGGGGGCGCGCCTCTTACCATGTTAGCAGGGACCAGAGTGGACTCGGGGGCAACGGAAAAAAAAACACGCTGTCGGGTTTCAACGCAAGGGCGCTCAATGTACACTCCGATCTTTATCACCAAAGAACATTGCCAAAGTTCGCGGAAGCACCCGATTTCAGGCGATAATGAGAAACAAGTCCTTTTGATCTTACTGCTCGCTTATTCACGTGTATGCTTTAAAAGAGCAAAGTAGACTTCGAAATGAAGAAATCGCGAAAGAGCACGGAAACGAGAACAGAAACCTGATCCACTGCTTCGCACATAGTCGGGATGGGTTACGAAAGACCTATTCTCGGTTAGTGTGGTTGCCAAGTCTCTGATCTTTTAAACGAGTTGCACATTTTCGGAAACGAATTAACCGCGAACGACGACTTTGGAAGAGCTACGGATAAACGAGGTCTACACTTGTAGGTCGTGTCCCCTCTATAACAGAGCTTCTTATACTGCGTGCGCACTGTATGATTTGAAGACGTGCGTTTGTACTCGCATCGTCTTATTTCTAGCTGAGTGATGCTTTTAAAAAAAGCAACTTCTGCCTCAAAGATTTCATAGCACATGAATCTCGAAGTTCCAGTTAAAAATGCAGCTGAAGAGCTGCGACAGATTGTGGCAAAAGTGGGTCGGTCATTCAGACCATACATACCAACCATTACTCGTTTCTTCATCGTTGCTACATTCTACGAAGATGCATTTCGCATGACTAGCCAATGGAAACATCAACGTTCCTACTTGACACAACATGTGCCTGATTGGCTTGCTTTATTGTTCTTGCTACTAAATATTACAGTAAGCTAGCTTGCGACGCATCAGCAATGTCTGCGAACTAACGGGCCAGATGCACAGTGCATGGTATTTTTCTCAACTTGCATCATGGCGAAACGACGCGAGGTCATCGCGGCAGCTGTACTGTCGGTGATCGTCGTAACGCAAGCCGTGACGTACGGTCTTGTCTTCAACATGGTACGACATAGTGTATAAAGATACAGTGACAAAAAGACCTAAGAGCAGGTTGGTCTAGCTCTATTTTCTACGTACCCTTTCTGTTCTGGGCAGTCTTTTGCTCTGTCTATCTGCGGCGCTACACGCGAATAGTCGCAAGGCATCCACCGTGTTTTCTCTTCCTCCAATATCGCACGACGAGCAGCAGCATCAGAAATATTTTCAACTTGTGGGTCGTGTCCTCGTTGTCCTTGTCTTTATTGGCCTTGTTTTTAATGGTGAGTGGGGTGTGACCCGCATTCTCCTCTCACTGCTTGGCGCAGCGGCATGGTCCATGACCGTCATTGGATTACGCGGCAAATGGTGTGCATCCTTCTTGGGATTACTGCTGTGCATCCTCAACGTCTCGACGAACGACTGGTGGTGGCGGCGGACTCAAAGCTCTGTTTATCAGCAAGACTTCAAAAAGTTCGATTTCTTCCAAACCTTAAGCATCGTTGGAGGCCTGCTCCTTTTGGCTTCCATTGGTCCTGGAAGCATTAGCTATGACGAGAAAAAGAAAGAATTTTGAAATGTATACGGTAGCTATTTGATGAATATAAGCGAATTACGTGGCAAAATCTGCGAGCTATAGGGGACTTCATTGGCGAACCTTGCCTGCAAACCATGCTTATTCGTACAATCCTCATGGGATTTTCGTGTTATACAACTGTAAAGAGCCTGTGTCGATGTTCGGAGGAGGACACGACTCTTTTTCTGACCATACTTGTCTGCTTTGGCGAGGAGAACGCAGCGTAAAGATAGCGAACCCAACTGTAATAAAGAGCCAAAAGTGCATTGGCAAGTTTCCTGTTTCTGTGATAAAGTAAGTAAGCCTCATTCTCCCTTTTTGCTAATGCGAACGACAAAGCAACAAGACAAGATTTACAAGGTCATCAATGCGCGGTTATTGCTGAACCATGAACTGGTTGAGGACTCGTACTTGTGGTTTCAAGATGGCAAGATTATCGACGGTTGCTCATCTTTCTTTGACCAACTCCGGGAACCCGATGAGGTCATTGACGCAGAAGGTGCCATTGTCGCACCAGGGTTTATCGATGTGCAAATCAACGGGTCATACGGCATTGACTTTGCTGACCATGACGGGTCCGTTGAGGACCTCGGATTGAATATCGACAAGGTAGCCCGTGGACTTTTGCGAAACGGATGCACAGCGTTCTGTCCCACCGTGGTAAGCTCAGCACCCGAGATATACGCAAAGGCATGTAAGAACAGAAAGGGTGCCAGCCCACCAGCGAGAGTAAACCTTTTACCGTCAGGTGCTTCCTTTGCTTGGAGCACGGCCAGGAAGAGGAGCCGCCGCCGAGATCTTGGGAGCCCACGTAGAGGGTCCTTTCATATCGCAAGAAAAGAAGGGTGCCCACGACCAAGCCATCTTCCGTACCGGTGATATCCGTGCATTCAACGAAGCTTATGGTGAAGAAGCACTCAAAAACGTCATCCAAATCATCACGGTTGCACCCGAGTTGCCGGGCGTTTTGGACGCTATTCCGGAGCTCGCTCGACTAGGGATCACGATCTCGATTGGCCATTCGGCAGCATCGATAGACGAAGCACAGGCTGGTGTGCGACGAGGAGCCACATTCATTACCCACCTGTTTAACGCAATGAAACCGGTAACTCAGCTAAGCTTGGTTGCCAAGTATACTGCTGCTCACAACAGTTACTCCAGTTTCATCACAGAGATCCAGCCATGATAGGTCTCCTGGGAGCAACAACCGAGCTTCCCATACCTTCGACCCCGCACAAGCATCCTGAACCGTCTTGCACTTCTCCTCATAAAGACCAACCCGATCCTCGTCCGTTCTATGGTATCATCTGTGATGGTGTCCACGTCCATCCGAACTCAGTCCGTATCGCATACTATTCTCATCCGAAAGGCTGTGTTTTGGTAACAGATGCTCTCTCAGCAGCAGGTCTACCGCAGGGCGTGTACCGCCTGGGTAGCCAAGACGTTGAGGTGCGTGAAACAGGTGCGGCCTATGTGAACGGGACACATACGTTGGCTGGAAGGTATACCGTTTTCTTTGCATTGCCTATACTTTATCACTCAAAGCCCGAATCCCTCCAGTACAGTGACCATCGATGCTTGCGTGCGTAATTTCAGAAAATTCACTAGGTGCAGCGTCGTCGAAGCGCTGGAAGCAGCGACTCTCCATCCAGCGCAGATGCTTGATATTGAGCATCGCAAAGGCACGCTGAAACCTGGTGCTGATGCAGATCTGGTATTCTTGAATGATAATCTTGAGGTGCAGAAAATCTTTGTGCGTGGCCAACAAGTGATATAAGTTCGATGTTTATATGTCCGAGAAAGTAAAAAAAGAAAATAAAATGCCAGAATAACGGAAGTAAGGATAGGGAGACTTTGGAGAAGGAAATAGTAAATTACACAAGCAACCGTTTCGCGCCCAACAAGCCTATGCTCCGGGTTTGGTCAAAGCCAACAGACGCCGATCGGTATATCCAGACTTGATTTGTTGTCTTTAGTGCCATTTCTTTCCTTCCTGAGCGGGGGCAGATCGACTCCACTTACACTCAAGAGATCCTGCTCACGTGGTACTCGCATTTGGAGCATCGTCTGGCTTTTGTAACCTTGCTTCAGTATACGTCGCAATGAATCATCACCTAAGCCAGATTGTCAAAAGAAATTCGTATCGTTCTGATGCATCGCAGAAGCGCTTACGGTTCAATAGACATTTCCAAAGTCCATCAAATCCCTTGTACTGTAATACCATGCCAGAAATAGAATTGTCATTGAATGAGAGACGCAAGCCGTTGATAAGAGGTTCGATCGTAGCATCCGCTACAACAACAACATATTCAGTCAGTCAGCAACGACGTTGTTCATACAGTCCACTTACGAGCCAGTTGAAAGTAGAGTGTGCGATTGAACATCAAGTGATTCACTTGAACAACAATGCCATTTGGAACAGGCGGCTGCGGATTGCTGGAACCGCACCGAGCATACAAGAAAACGGTTAAAGTGATTTATAAACAAGTTCTCCGGAGCACTTACTTGTACATTGGCGTGTCAGGAGTGGTTGCTTGATTTGCGTTACTGGTAGCTGGTGCTTGGTTATTGGTGGTATTGACCGCGGCGGCTGCAGCGGCGGCTGCAGCGGCAGCGGCCATGAATGCTGCCGCATTGGGATCGGCTGGTGGTGGAACCGAGGGTCCCGTAGAAGACGGGGAAGAATGTGCCAGTGAGGTTTGCGGTTGACTTGTCAAGGAGGCAGCAGGCAGTCCCATGGGAGAAGAATGTCGGTCAGGTTGTTGTTGTTGTTCATGTGAAGATTGTGGTGGTTGCTGCTTCTGTTGCTGCTGTTGAACCGCCTGGCTTGTGACAAATGCGCTCATGCCTTCAATGAGTTTCCGAACTTCAGCAAGGTCGCGAGCGGCGGCTTCAGAAGCTCTGTCCATCGATAGATAGTTGTTCATGTAAAATAAACGTGTGGTCGTATAAAGCGGGAAACCTCAAATCAAACAAAGGAAGCTATGTTTGGGAGGGAGGGGGAGAGGAACTTCTTGTCGAATTCAAAAGAGAAAGACAATTTCCAGGTGGTTAGCAAGTTGTTTTTTCTCCAAGCTTTTTCTTGGTGGCACCGCCCGAATCCAAGCGGCGCAAAATTTCTTTTGCAAGTTTGGGGAGGCAGGCTGCCCTTTGCGATGAAGAGTGCCCTGTTTGTCAGGCCATCTTCGCGCCAAAGAAGATAACATTTTCTGTGAATATATTGCACGGAGACTTTGCCATATGTGGCATACTCTTTGGACACAAAGGAGGACTCCATTTGACGCGTTCCCCCCCCCCAAAACGACGCGACGGCAGAACGCCAGTCCTAGTGTAAGTCCATCGTACCTTACCTCGCCTCCCAGAACGTGCACGACTACACGTACGACGTCTTTCTTTTGAACGATTGTCCGACCAAAATCGCCTCATCAAAGTGCGAGCTTAAAGTAAGTCATTAATAGGTCGACTAGTTGAAAGATCCGGGCGTTCGTGGTGGAAGAGTGAGGAAATAAACAAGTTGCAAGATCAGTACATGTGATGTCGGTGGAATTCCACAAGATGGGTTGCCCGTTGTCTAATGTAAACACAACAGCTTATACGCACGCCATTGTGGTTTATTTACCTTGACCCAAGACCATTATTATTCTAAAAAATGAGAGCTTTTCTACAAGATACTATTGTAGAATAAAATATCGAACGTATTGGACCAGAAAATAGACACCAGTGCTCCTCTTCTTCTTTTTGCTTTGCTGCTGTAAATGTTGACCAGGCGGCATGGATCGATCGGCAATACAGGGCGCAAAAGGGATCCTACAATACGTCCGTGCAAACTACATTTCTCCCAACTGTTATCCGACATCATCCACCGCAGCCGACCAAGAGGTACATGATAGACATTCCAGACTCTGATACAATCACGTGGTTTATCCAAACTTTGCTTCAATAACCAAACGATACAGGTCTTTGTGCTGCAAGACTTTCTCCAACGATAACATGCAAGTAGACACAGGAAGGTATTATTGCCTGGATGATTGCCAAGAGCGGCAACGCCAAGTTGTTAGTTGCCGTTATACCAAAGAAAACATGTCAAAATCTACAAGGAAGGAATGCATTGCTCGCAGCGACATGAACATTGTCCAAGAAAGGGATCGGTCAGATCAATGTGAATTCCAAAGATCGGGACATGACACTGAGCGCTGTCATCAAGCGACCGCTTGGCGTTTGTCCTCCTTATTGTGCCTTGCAATTTGCGCCAAACGTACGTAACGAGTACACGCAACAGTTGCGTGCACATACTGACTTTAACTAATCGATATTCTTATTACGATGCTTTATCATTTTCTTTTCTTGTTTTTAATTGGTGTTCCTTTGTCTCCCGGTCAACTTGCATGGTTTACGGCAGTTTCCCTGACGAATTTGGAGCAAAGTGGCTGGACACGGGGGGGGGGGTGCGCAGTCGGTTCCTAGACAGCGGGGGTCAGGCCCGCCCAGGTTCCAAAAGCGCCGTGGACAAGAGACTTGCTTGCATCCCCAACAAGTAGCCTGTGAGAGCGGAAAGAATGAATTGAAACCAAAACCATCCGATCAAGCTCGTCTTTTATAGCTTTTGGCGCCGGGATTTGAATTTCAAGCATTGCATAATAAAGGATGGATATCGATAACGACCTTGACAAAGAAGGGAAGTCGCGTCATAACACTCTCTTTTTGAAGCGCGTCATTGAACAACGACAATGCAAATTACCGTGGGAAAGTCAAAGGTTCACGTGGTCTTTTTTGTTCATTGCGATGCAGACGCCAGTCAAATGACAGGGTTCCATGTAAACGAGGAGAGATGGTCGTCTGCTACAGAGCCTAGTAAGGGACAGCTTTCGATATGTTAAGAGGCCCCGGAAAACTGTAAAAGGGAGAGCTGAGAACCTTTCGTTGGCTGTTTCGTGAGAAATGCAGCGTGCGAATGAGAAAAGGAAAAGTAGAAGGCCCTGGAGCGGATGTCACACGGCCTCGCCTATCGCATTATCCATCGTTCAATTATAAAGACAAAGAAGGCTTTGTAATCGAAGGTCTAAAATATTGCTTAATAGGAAGGAGACATACGGCTAGTTGCATCGATTAAAACAAGTGTATAAACTTGCTAGAATGCCTGAAAGGTTTTGCTTCTTCATATATCGCGATACAGACACGGGGACCGTCTCACCAGGCAGTTAATTAACAAGCTGGGCGATTTATTATAACAACAACCGTATATGCTAGCTATGTACTGTCTCCAGTTAGCGTACTTACATATAGATGCGACCCCATGAAAAAGGTGGTTGAGAGTTTCCAGAAAACATCGAGGAAGCTTTTTATCTGAATATCTGCTTTAAAAATCGCACCAAAGTGACAAGCACGCTGCCTGTGCAAGAAGATGGAAGACAGGCCCAGTTGTTGCGCATGCGTTCTTGTCGCTAGTCGGAATCGCTGCAGGACGTGAGTGCCACAGGGCTTGGCTTCTATTCTCTCCCCTTTCCACCATCTGTTTATCGGCCATAATGTTCCTCGACCGGTCCTCTAGATTTATGAAGCCAAGGTTCTAGCAATCCCCAATTTTGCGTCATTCATTTGCAAGTCCTGCCTTGATCAAGACAGATCCCAAAAAGCGCATCCAGTGAGCGAGACATTTTCAGAGACTTCAGTCAGACCTTGTTATAAGTTTGTTGCTTATATGGAGGTGTGCTTATAACCGGCATTCAACAACGAAAACAGGCTTTTCCCAATCCGATATCGCGAATTATACGTGCACGACATTTTTCATAGCAGTCACTAAGTGTCGTTCACGAAAGATTCAACGCTTGAATAATGGAACCGTAGATTGCAATATTGTCA
>JSYX01000233.1:0-12947 GCA_000787465.1 Thermomucor indicae-seudaticae
ATGGCGACGTCTAAGCGACAAACATTTCGTGCACGACACTTCGTGACTGCTACGAAAAATGTCGTGCACGTATAATTCCCGTTCGATATTTTTCTGCAACAAAGCGCGGTCCCTGTCGACTAGCGAACGGTTTCTTGAGTCGAATTTCCTGGCAATGGAAATGCCCTTGCGCGTTCAGTTTGCAGGAAGATGGGATCAGACGATAGGGTGTCCAAAGGAAAGAGAAGACCTTCAACGATACACGCAGAACAGTATTACGGCAATTATAGCAATGGGGGAAACACTGTAAAATCAGGGTTTGTTCATCACTGTCTGGTTGCTAGTGCTTATAGTCAGGTTTCCTGCCAAACGTAACTACAGTACCCGCGCGATACATCGATATTTGATAAATCGATATACCCAATCGACCTCTGCAATTACGGATTGGCTCTTCTTTTTCCAGGCCTATGTCCACTTAATATGATGACCGCGTTTCTTCGTCACAGACCCTATCGCGCGGCAACTGTAATAAGCGCAAATCAGTCGGATAATTCTGTTGTGATATGGATGCGCGAATCCTATTCTTGTCGTTCTACGATGCAGGCAAACTACTGTATCTTACTGGATAGGCCTTGCGAAATTAAAGATATCGGACCAGACCTGGGCGGCTTTACTCCAGCCTAACAAAAAAAAAAAAATATCGGACCAGAAGAAAAAAAAAGAATACTTTGCAGGATAAATACAGGTTTAGTTGATGGGTCAATGCTAGATGCTACGTGGCTCACACAGCGCTTCATCAACTGCATCGGAGGCTTGCAGCATGTGAAACAGAAATATCAGCGAACAAAAAGTTCAACGGTCGGAAGGAAAAGAAACGCACCGACAAACGGGGCGGCGGGATCTTTTGTCTTTCCTGGCGGCATTTGTCTTCTCTTTTCTACCGTTTCTCACTCAGGTTATCAATGTCCACAACGACCACAGGCTCATCATCGACTCCTCGCTTCCAAGCATTTGAGACCATGGCGGGTCCCATTACCCGCGAACAGACAGTCGAAGAGCGTTACGGAATCCCAGAGAACTTTTTGGAGATTGAAGTCAGAAATCCTCAGACGCATGGCAAGTTTCATTCTTCGCTTCGTATACGTTCCGCTATTAAACGATGAAACCATTCTAGGTTTCGGACGCAAAATGTTTACAGACTATGAAATCGTATGCCGAGTACGTTGAATATGGAACAGACAAAAAAGAAGAGAGAGAGAGAGTACTGACTGTTGTCTCTCGGGTAGACCAACATTCCGGCATTCAAGCTAAAGCAATCGTCCGTACGCAGACGATACAGTGACTTTGAATGGTTCCGGGACGTGTTGGAACGTGAATCGACCCGGGTCAATATCCCTCCCTTGCCAGGGAAGGTGTTCACAAATCGTTTTTCGGACGAAGTGATTGAGCAACGAAGGGAAGGCTTAGAACGCTTTTTGCAAATGTAAGGCTTTCTCTCTCGTAATCGAGTGGTTGATTGAGAATGGAAGGACTGACTTTGCGTGTGGATAGTGTTGCTGGTCATCCTCTTTTGCAAACGGGTAGCAAGGTGTTGGCTGCATTCATTCAAGATCCAAACTTTTCTCGAGACTCTTACAACTATTAAGTTGATGAATTGGGTCGCGCCGCTTATCTCACCTCTCATCACCTTCCTGTCCTTTTGCGTCTAACCTGTACAATATATAGCCTATTCCCCCCCACCCACCTTTTTCCATTTGAACTAGTTGTTTTTTATTCTTTCGATATCGTCTTGCGTGGCCTTTATATTATCCAGCAAGTGGAAATACGCTTCTGCTATTGTTTCAAATTCAGGTCCCATGTCCTTGTACGCCTGCAGTTTCTTTTGAACAAAAGAAAGCTGTGTTCGTGCCTCAATGAATCGAGCTTCCAGGATTGATCTGCAAACCATCAATATAAGCTTGACTCTGGAGAGATATGGACTCATGCGCCCCTCTTTACCTCAACGATTTCAAGGCCGATACCAGCTGCTTGTCGTATGTCGCCAAGAGAACTGAAACATGGAGTAACCTAAAGGGCGATAATGAGAACGGGGTTAATGATAAAGACCTTGTAGGACATACTTGATTCTGATGAGCAATGAATCAGCCAGAGCACAATAGTATGCATCAAAGATCTTGTTCTTCTCCTTTTCGTGGCCGTATTTGAACTCAATCATTATATTCCAAATGGTGTCCAGCACCTCCAAAGTGATCTGACAATGATCAATATCGTATGTGGATCAAATAATAGAATATGAACTAACCTTTATGTAGCGTACAAGTTGATCCATAAGGGCTATTCTCTTGCGAGACAAGTCTGCCTTCTCTCGATACAGTTGTTGCTTCTTGTTCTGCACAATATTGGCGGGATTTTCATCTTTGGCAGCATTATCCATGGCGCGTACGAAAGATGAGACCCGCTCATACTTTGCAAGTAATGCTGACTCCATCTCGCGCTGTAGTGCTGCCTTGGCAGAGGGCTAAAGAGAGAGCTTTAATCATTGCACGCGTTAAGAGCTAGGTATACCCTTACAGATAACTCTGGCGTGTCCTCTTCGTCCTTCTCTTCCTTTGTATCGCACAAGCCCAGCATGTCTTCTGCATACAGTCGGTGATGGCGTTGCGTTGGTTTTCCACTCTGCAATATCTTCTCCAACGCGCGTCTTTCCTTTATTCTTTACAATGAGACCCTTTGCTCCGGACACGCCACAACTGATCTTACATTTTCCGATAATCCCTTCAAGCATGTTGGATCTTTAATCAATGACTCGACCTGATCTACCAAAAGACGGCATTCCCAATACGACTGGGCATTCTTGCGTTCCACCTACGGAGAGGCACACAACTCTAGATCCATGGCGAAAGGATATTGAACCTACACTTTTTATTAACTACCTCGTCGAGCTGCGAATCAATGGAACGATGAGCAAAGTTGTCTGAGAAATGATCACGCTGAATCTGATCGACTACTGGTATCATGTCAAAAAGCAGTAAAATAATGCGGAAAGACTACTGTTCTTTTTCTCCTGCCTGATTTGGATGAAAACATGCTTTATATGACATGGAAGAAGATTACGGAGAATGACGATAGAGTTCCTGGGCGGCTTTCCAGAATACGAGATCTATCGATAGAAAGAGCATAAGGTCTTTTTGTATATCATCGCTCATTCATTCGAGATTGCTGTAGCTTACATGCGTTTTGGATTTGGTGCAGATAATAACCAAGTCGGATACGATGCGCTGCATCGAGCATTCTTATGGCTCTAAGAACGGCAGGTCAGCCATCTTGCTTTCATCGAAGAGATAGAGACACTCACGGTTGAAGGGCCAATCGGCAGCTTGGACAATCCTGTTGACTTGGCGGGAGTTGCAGAGACAGGAAAAGAGAGATAGAGAGAGATGTTACGTACCGAATAAGGTCTGCGCGATGTGCCTGATATTCAATGAGTGCATCCAGTATACTTAACCCGCATTCTTCGCCTTTGACCGTGCCACTGTTAATGACTGTGCTATTTTGGTCAAAACCTCTTGGGTTTCATGTTAGATGGGATAACGCAAAACTTTTACTTCTGCACCAAAGCCTTCGTTTCTCTTTGTATTGCGACCGCCTTGACGCTTGGCTGAAGATAGAGACAGAATGGTTATCAAAGATCTGATGAGAGAAAAACAAGGTATACCTTTCTTCCAAGAGTACTTGACGAGCCCAGGCCTTCACTAATGGATGTTTAGTGCGGAATATGCCGCGTTAATGCCTCTTTGTACGCACGATGACTGGATCGTTCCAACAGGTACTCTGTCTCGCTCAACACAACAGCCTCCATTTCATGAATAGTAGGCTCTGAAGATCGTTTTCTCTTGGGTGGGATATTTTCCTTGTTTTCGTCGTCTTGCTCTTCCGTTAATCGTCTCCGTTTCACTCTGGATACTACTGTTCTGTCGTCGTCGTTGTCTTCTTCAGTGGCATCCCGCCGCAACACTGCGTCTATCAGCTGAATGCTTTGTGCAATCCCTGAATGTAAAATCCCGTCCAATTGGGTCTTCCACGCTGCTACACTTTGCATCATACATAAAAAAAAAGGAAAGAGGGAGGAGTTGACAACTTTTGTATTTTCTGCACAGGTCCACAAAAAAGTGGATCTGGAAACGAAAAAGGAGGCAGGAACACCTAGTTCTCTTTCTCTTTCTTATTATTATATTATTATCATTCTGGATTCAGGTTCCACGAGACTTTCGTCGATCCAACTACTTGTGAAACAAGTTCGCTCTAAAAACAACTGTTATTTACAGTCAGCTTGTTCTACTGCTCTTCTACAGTACTTTCGGACTCTCGGTCATCTCTACTAACTGCAATGATGATAACAACAACAGTATCTCATTGTTACTGTGAATTCTGCACCAACATCATCAGCAATGTCTGCCGACCAAAATTTAACAACAACAACGTAGTCCACGATTACGCGTCATCCGCTGACGCAATGGAGCTCAGTAGCCCTGCCGACCTGGCTGGAAGCCCTACTGCCTAGAGCAACGGCACCAAGACCAGCTTTTTTTATCCCGGGTACGTCGTCCTCGAGACACGCGGACAATGCTCTAGCCTTTATGGAGGACCGAGGCCGTAGGCAGAACTGGTCCAAGCCATTGCCAAGGACGCAACGGACCCCATCATGAGCAAGCTATCCGACGAGTACATGGGATCCGTTTCACGAAGCGGGCCATGGCTCTCCGTGTCTGGTTTCCTTACGGATCCCGAGAATAAGGCGACCTTGCTGGACTATATTGTCCAATTCAAAACCGTCCGAAAGCCGTAAGGCGAAAGTTTCATACACTCTATCGCACGGCGCATACAAAAAAGACGTCGCCACAGAGAGTTCGATGAACGGGTAGACTGGGTTAGATTGCGACAGTTGTTCGGTTCCGCCCAGCAGAAATTCTCGTCTGGTTGCGGATTCCGTATGCACCGCCTGTCAGACAACTGGCACGGCAACTCTGCAAAGGGATGGCCAGAGATACTGACACGTGCAGAAGTATCCGACGAATGATACAGTCCAAGACGAGAAACTAGATTCAGAGGAAAGTGAGTACGATCGGGGCGAAGAGGAGAGTCAATCACTCTCGTGTAGCCAACGCCCAGTCCACTGATGGGACCCAAAGAATCTATCTGATCAATATCCGTCGGGGACTGCCCGCAAACGCAATATACTACACTTTGTCTTCGGACTTTAACGTTACCGTCCCATGGCACGCGTATAAGACATTCGCACTAGCATATGCGAACGCTCGAAACTTCCACATTGTTTCCGGGATCCAAAGGCTTTGTAAGCATATTTGCCAAGGATTAATTGTCTGATATTTTCTTACCATTCATATTAGGGCATTATCGCACATAATGCTTCTAGAACCAAATCCCAACGACCCTTTCATTACTTTAATGTCCTTCAGGTACAAGCCTAGGACTGTATCTATATCTATCCTGACTTTCGAGTCGAGTCGAGTCGAGTCGAGTTCGAGTCAGGGCGAATTCGACTCGCCTCGCCTCGTGGCGAATCCTAATCCGGAAGATTTTGTTCGCGCAAGTGGATTCATGAAGCTGACGCAACAGTATAAAACAATCTTTTGTCGTAGGATGTCGTGAACAAAATACCAGCGGGACAAAGACCCGACGGCGGAATAACGTTGACCCAACAACTGAGTGATGTTTTCGATCTGGGGTCCTGCGAAGTGAAGCCCGCCGATGCAGAGAAACGCGCGTTCGATACCCACACAGACGTTTTCAGACTGGCTATGTTTTGCAAGAACGCGGTCGATAGAGGGGAAATCCTCTGTATGTTGGGGATTCAGGCAGTTGGTAAGATGCGTTAACCCAGTTCGAGGGCAGAACTTAAGGCATTGTGTAGGCCGGAGCGTAACGATTGACCTGTACGCTCTAGAAGCTGAGGTGCTATACCCGTTCATACATATAGCACATTTCGAGATGCAAGATCTGCCAAAGTTCCTCATGGGACTCGATACCTGTAAGCAAGTAATAGATGCATACGACAGGTTCTGCGTAGAGAGGACAAAGAAGGACACAATCACGGATCTGAAGCGACCTTGCCTATGTTCAAGGCAGCTTGCCTGGCGTGGATGTCGTTACAAGCACTTACGAAGAACGCATGCTCCATGATGTCAAAATTTCCAATACACCCTCCTTTCCTTTCCATTATGAAGGTTGACAGAGTGGAGAAGAAAGATGTGGTGCACCCACCCAGAAAGAATCATTAACTGATATGTATCTTGCACCCAATCCACACGAAAACAAAAAGATTGTTAGACGCCCACTTAGGGATATATAAAGCACTGAGAGATTGGATGGAGGACTTCCATAATCTGCTTGGAAAAATAAGGCTGCCTGGTTGAAATTGTCTGTCAAATTGCAAAATACAGAAGAACCTGTCTAATTTAGTATCCTTATGACCCAAGACGAGTTATTAATTCAGAGAGGCTGTTAATTTACAGCTGTCGTGTACGCTGGGTGAACTCGACAGTATCAAATTAAACAGGTTCCCAAAACACGCTCCGCCTACAGATAACTTTGCCATGAGTCACTGGGCAGATTCCGCGACACGGTGGCTCGATCGTCACCGGGACGCTGTTCAACTGACGCTCGCTGCTATCGGTGCATCGGCATTGACCGCGACGGCCATCTATGGGTATCAAGCGAACCGACGGCGGTTGCGATCGAACGCGCTCAAGCAGCAATTGCTACTGCAGGAGGAGGGCGAGAATGCCCAACCCATGCGTCCTATCCAGTTGACCGATTTCGGCACTGTCGCAGCATCACACAGGCACAAGGAGGATTACGATGAGTCGTTGATTGAAGAACAACTAGCGCGCAACATTGCGTTTCTGGGCGAGGAAGGCGTCAAGCGCGTCCGAGGAGCGTTTGTTGTTGTTGTGGGCGCCGGGAGCGTCGGGTCCTGGACTGCACTGATGCTCGTTCGCTCGGGAGTGCAGCGCGTGCGTGTGATTGATCCCAAATACCTGACGCGGTCCACTATAGCGCACCATGCGGTGGCGGGCCTGAGCGATATCGGGATGGCCAAGGCGAAAGCGCTCGAAAAACATTTGCGTGAAATTGCTCCGTTTTGTAAAGTGGAAGCCTGTGTGGAACGACTATGTCCTGCGAACATGGACACTTTGCTTGCTGGTAAAAAAAAAAAAAAAGAAATTCCCCATTTATTGGAAATGTTTTCTGTTGGATTCACTTGTTGCTCTCTCAGGAAATCCGGACTTTGTGGTGGATACCGTGGACCCGATTGACGATAAACTGGCTCTGGCGCAGTTTTGTCACAAGAGAAAGCTGAGGGTCATTGCAGCCATGAACGGAGGGACAAAGGCAGATCCCACGCGGATCCAAATCTCGGATATCAGCGAGTCTTTTGGTGACTTGTCTAGATCTATATACACTCATCGGAAACCTGTGCTAACTGGTAGGGTCTTTAGGAGACCCGCTTGCTCGAGCTTATCGGCGCAGACTCAAGATGCTCAAGATCGATCGTCATATTCCAATCGTCTACAGTATCGAAAAACCTGTCGCTGCTGGTTGGTAAAATGGGAGATCCATTGTTAGTTTGACTGCTCGGCAGACAGACTAACGCACCACCTCTTGTTTTCAGATCCTGTACAAGAACCCATACCAGACGTCCGATCCCGTCACCTCCTCCCTGTACTCGGACCCATCCACGGCATGTTTGGCATGGCCATCGCGACCTTTATCGTTCTACAACTCGCCAAGTTCACTGCACTACCTCCTCCGCCAGTCAGAGTCAAGGATAACCTGTATAACCGAATACATTACGACGTATGCGAAAGAGAAACCAAGTTTTATGGGAACGGGTAAAAATATGTGTTAAAGAGAGAGTCGTGTTTGTGTGCGCACTGACTGTTGGTGTATAGATACTGTCCGCTGGATATCCACGACGTCATTTATATCTATGAAGAAATATGGGGCGCCAAAAGCATCCTCAGTGGGCCCCAGGATCGACTCACGCTCACACGTTGGGACAGAAGCCGCCCAATCAGTTACCAGAACGCAGTATGCATGAGCCGCGACGAAGCTCGAGCACACGATGCGTTGCCCGGCAATATTGACCTTCGCCAACATTATGGTGACGGTACGTCTCTCTCTCTCTCTTTTATGCCGTGCGTTCAAGGAACTAACTGCATCTCTGCACACAGAGGTTGTTGACTTTGTAAATAGACAATTTGAACAAGAAAAACGGTTTGAAGCATTATGGAGCTAAAATATAATAAAGCGTAATATAGCTCTGTACACATGCAAAAAAAGAAAGAAGAGAATGATACTGCGGATTGGGGAGGGATCTATTACTGTTAAATTGGTATCTTGTCCACTTCAGCTCTAGCCTCTTGCCACGACTCAAGGTTCTAAACCAACGAGTTATTATTACGATTATGGACACCGCACAGCAGATTTTCATTACCCTTTGGCAATACCGGATATGGATCTTTGCATAAGCAATCAGCATGTCACGCAGATCGCGTATCTTTTCCCGCTGAAACCGGTCCAGTTCGGCCTGCAGCTCGGTAGAAGCTGCACCCAGATCTTTGCGCGTCACTTCCAGTGCTTCTTGCAACTGTTTTATTTACCATTAGTACCTGTTTGCCTGACCTTCTTTTGTCGTTACTTACCACCGTCATGGCATCCTTGGTCCTTCCAATCTGATTCCGTCGGGTTGCCTCCGGGTCCACGTCAATAATGCCTTGTAAAGAATGGCCGACTGCGTTAATCACCCTCATGGGACTACTGCCCCACGTCCGCGCAGACCGGCGTCGCGTCAGGACTATCGATGACGATGGTGATGACCCATTCATTATTGTTGTTGTTGTACTACCATTTTCATTCTCATGAACCCCGTTGAGTTCATCGATATCCACCGCGTTACTGCCAATGGTTCTCTCACGGCTGATCGCCTCTTCTAACCGCCGCGCTTCATTTTCCATTTCCTGTAAAGTCTCCAACGTCTCTGCCTTGTTCTCCAAGGAAGTCTCGATCATTTCCACCTGTGCATGCTTTAGGTGGCGGAACCGTAGCACTTGCTTGATAATGTGGGCGAACTGGGAATGCTCTTGGATTGGTTCGGCAAATTCGCCCTCCAATGCCGTGACCTTTTCCCGGTCAATCATACCATCACAAAGAATACAGTTAAAGAGAGACTTACCATCTGTGCTGTCTCTGTATACGAAGCATCGACAGCTTGACCAATCTTTTCAATCGCATTCGCAAGTGCGCCTGATTCATTCAAGCTGAAGCCATTGTACACTGCACCGAGTTCTGCATAATCATTGGCCAGTTCTCCCAGTCGTCGGATCACTTTGCGTTGGGTTTTATCGAGGTTATTGCTCATGTGATTCGCGATCCGGAAGGTGAACTTTTCCGATTCTTCAAAGCGAGGATCAGGCGACTTGAGGATATAGGTGGCAGACGGTATCGGGATCAGATTGCTGGATAGGAGGGCTGTGTAGGTGTGAGCCTGGAGATCGGGATGTTTACTGACGACCATTTGTAACGGATTTCTTGGCAGCATTGATAAAGGTGGTGAATGGAGTACATCTGACTGGCAGTGATAATGAGTCGTCCTCTCAGTCAACATGCTTTATACATGTACGTACCCAGATCACACCGTTCTCCAGAAAACGATGAAACACATGATCTCTGCCTAGCTCGGGATGTCTTGCGACTCGATTCAAGAACGTCTGGAGCATTCGTTTTCGCTTTTCTATCGTCGGCAAGTCATCCTTGACTCTTGCCTGTAAAACAGCATAGTCCACTTTTTGGTTTCCTCTGTGAGTCTCTTCTGGCACATAGAAAGACAGAGAGGCTTACCCAAGGAATGCTTTTCAGGAATGGGCGGCACAATCTTTGTCGGATAAAGTCTGGTCAAGGCTTTTCGCAAGGACTCGAACTCGCTGTACCGATGCTTGGTCTCTATATCCTAATGCAACTTGACGAATGAGCCAGCGACTTCGATAATCTCTCATTGTCTTGTTTACGTACGCCAAGCCGAATGTTGTACACCACATACGTTTTCCCTGCTGGCGTGTCGGATTGCTTTTGTGCACCGGTAATGAATATATACGCATCGTCTTGTTGGAGCGCTCGGTCAATGTTGCAGTCGCAGAATGCTCGGGATGAGGCAACCATTATTGCTTTTTGTTTTTCAAAAAAAGCGGGAAAAAAGAAGGGAAATCACAAAAACCCGCTGGCTGCATTGGGGAGCGCATTAGGTCACGTGTGGAGAAGGGAAAATGATCATCCGTGTTGTTTGTCATGCAATGGCGAGAATTCAATGACTTTATCAAGATTCATTCGTATGGAATTATAGGGCACTGTAAGACTTTTTATTTACTGTGGGTACTGACTTTTACAACTGAAAACTACTTAGAACAACAGAAATTGAATGTGGGGTGGGATACTGCTAGATGTGCTACTTTTCTTTCTTCTTTCTTTCCTTGCGTTCCTTATGTTCTTTGTGTTCCTCGCGTTCCTCATGCTCCTTGTGTTCCTTTTCCTTGAACTCCTTTTCCTTGAATTCCTTCTCTTCCTTGCGTTCCTCACGCTCCTTGTGTTCTTTTTCCTTGAACTCTTTTTCCTTGAATTCCTTTTCCTCAAAATTCTTTTCCTTGAACTCTTCTTCTCTGTAGGGTCCGTGTCTGTAGTATGGGCCGTATCGGTAGTGTTCGTGGAATCGGTAGGGAGCGTAGACTCCGCCGTCATCACGCTTGGCGTATTCCTTGGCGCCATCCTTGAAGAAGGGCTTCTTGACTATGTACTTGTAGCCATCCCAGTACACATGGTCATTCTCGTACACATCGCCGTCCCAGTAGGTGTGCTTGTCCTTGTAGACGTGGCCATCCCAGTAGTAGGGAAGGCGGAAGCCATCTTTGAAGCCATCCTTGTAGAGGCCGTCACGGTAGTAAGGAGCAGCGAAGCCATCCTTGTAGAAGCCGTCGCGGTAGAAGCCTTTTCCATCCCAATTTTCGTGCTTCTTCTCAAAGTGTTCTTCCTCCTTTCTTTCTTCTCTTTCCTCTTTGCCCTTTCTTTCTTTTCTCTCCTCTTTCTCCTTCCATTCTTCGTCGCCGCTCTTGTCCCACTTGTGGTGGTACGGGTGCTTGCGGTGTTTCCACCAGAAGCCTTCACGGTAGAATCCTGGTTCACGGTGTTCCTTGAATTCGTGGTGCTTCAGGCCATCGTCTTTTTTGAAGTCAGAGGTAGGAGAAGCCGTCGCAGAGAGGACAGCGAGAGCGGCAATAGAGAAAGGGATGGAGAAACGCATTGTGATATGTGGACGATGATGGGGGCCTTTGGGCGGCTCATCCTGTTCCTCTTTTATACATTTTCCATGAACTTGTTCCTCCAAACAATGGAAGTGCTTTACTTGGCATAGTCTTGTTCGATTAAAACAAAAGAAAAGTTGGCCGGCCTTAAAAGAATATGAAAACAATTGATACAAATGGCAACAAAACCAGTTTCAATGCGATTCAGGCAAGGAAACGACGATTCAGATGACAAGAGATCAGTTTAGTTATTGACACAAATAAACAATGCAAGCAGTGATCCAAACATATTGCGCACGGGCGCGCACAAAGTCTTCCGAAATTTGCGTAAACGAAAAAACAATAGCCTTCGACTTTCATGATCAATAGGATAGCACACACACTCATGATAAAAGTTTCATATTTCAGAAAGAGATAGTTTAGAGTCTATATTATATATGCACATTATAAGTTTGGTTAATTAGTCCTTTGTAATGCCCTCTGCCAGCATCAATCACACAAAGCCTGGCATCGTCGGGGGCACAAGGTCAGCTGCAAGTTCGACCCCCAGGCTCTGCCATTCTTGCTGTTAGCAGGGCGCAAGCTGCTCGGTGTTCTCGATGAACTTGCTGCGGTCCTTTATACGCCTTCCTAAGGCCCCACTAGAGATGCTCCATTATGTTCAAATCGGGACACTGCGCGGGCCAGTACTCGAACTCTTTTATCTGCCAACGCTCCTTATACCGTACCGGTATGGCAGGTGGCTCCATCCATCTTGGAAGATTTATTCGCGTCTCTGCTCTTCCTGGAGCGTCTTGAGGTACGGGATAGAATGGTTGGACAGGCAATTGACATATGCGTCCTGAGCCATCCGTGATAACAAGCGGATCAACTCCATACCGTAACTGAACCCGTGGCAAAACCTGTGAGTCGAGACTATAGGGCGTACTTTACAACGCTCACCTTCTCTGCGGATAACCCTGGTATTTGCGTTCATTCCCAGAGATTGTAAAGCGCGATTCATCAGACCCAATGACGTTGCTTCATTGCTGGATTGTCCAGCCGGCCCAAAGCTGGCTTGCGAGCAGCTGGATGCGATTCGAAGCCATTCTCCTTCCGGTACTTCCATCACGGTGTTCCTGTGGACCGTAACCCCGGCAAGACACCTTGGCTAAAAGCATACGGCATTGTAGGGTCCTCCCGTACACTCAAACGAAGTAGCTTTAAGGAATCAGGGCGCTCTTTTTTGACGCTGAGGACCAACCTATGACGAGCGTCCAAGACGCAACGGGCGGTGACATCAAGACATACGTTAGACCATCGTGCGGAGCGGCACAGAAACTCTGAACCGTTTTTCTAAATTAAGCGATACAAGGCCTTAGCGGAAGCCTACAGGAAAGATGATGGCTGATTCTGCGGCGTCTGCTTCTGGGTGCACCTGAAGCGAGCAGAGCGCCTGCGCCGGCACTGGAACCCGCCCTGGCCCAACGGCGAAGACGCGACGAAGAAGACTGTCGCAAAGACAAACCAAATGATGGCGGACAGCCTTCCAGGATCTCTTCAATGTCCAAGCAGCGGTGGTGTTATACAGTCACAGTTCAAAAGTCAAGGCCGCAG